>CM076575.1:815054584-815250346 GCA_034641835.2 Pinus albicaulis
ATTCTAGATTAACCTATGATTTTGAAGTTACCCTATTCTGCAAATTGACTTATCACTTCTAGGTCTTTTTCATAAGTTTTGAGATTTTCTAAAGTGATGCTTGGGAAAAAGGCTATAAGTGAGTTTGTAAAAGATTTGCAGAGTGATCAAAGCCTTAAATTGGTATTAATGAGCCCTGTTCATGTGATGATGTATCAATATAGATTCAGAACAAAAGTAAGTTTGTAAATAATGAAGGCCGAGAGACTAATTTTGACAACTAATACTACTTGAAATACAATGGATAACCTAGGCTAGAAAGTGGTCTATCAATCTTAAAAGATGGTGACTACAACTTAAACTATAATGCCATTAATATTTTCTTGAAACAAAATGAATTGAGACTGAACTATAGTGCTTCTAATCTACTTGAAGTACAATGAACAGAGTTAAACTAAAATTCCATTATCAAACTGGAAATGTAGTGACAGAGCTGAACTAAATGCAATCAACCTCCGGAGTGCTCTAACTAAATTAGCATGCAACTAGTCTATGGAATTCTACAGCCCATCTCATTCAATAGGAATGATATTTTGGAAGAGTTTGTAAAACAAGTATGGCTGTATTATTCAGTGAAATTGAACATAAACATAAAATTGAAAACAAATACAACTAGAATCTAAGACACCATAGCTGTTTCTTATTCATTGTTAATGATGTTTTGGAAGAGTTTGTAGGAGTAATACCGGCTGTGACACTTAGTGTAAACAAGCATAAATCATAAAATTTGAAAGAAAATGCAACTAAAACCTACAATACCACAACTATGCCTTATTCATAATGTTGATATTTTGGAAGAGTTTATAAGAGTAAGTCTAATTGTGATAATTAATGTAAACAAGTATGAACATAAACTTCAGAAACTTGCCTAAGCTAGAAATGAAAACGAAACTAAAATACTTATCTAAACCATATAAACAAGGCTGCTCAGGTAGCAAGGGCCCTCTACCACTGGAGTAGCACGAAATCTACTTCAAGATTGACTCAACGCTTTCAAGGAAATGTTACTTCTTTCATTAAAAGAGAAATTACTTCAAAACAGAGTGTTTTCAGACTTCTGCAATCTAGCAATCAACCACAAAATCTAACCTTGTCCCTCGGTTTCCCAAGCCATATTTGTAACAAATTTACATAACTGTCTTGAGATAACCTAGGGATAATTGTCTTTCCAAATAAAAACCAAACTAGGACTCTGATGGTGGTCACGTAATATAATTAAGGACATCTGGACTGTCCTTGTCCTATTAGGAGTCTCTCTCCTAGTTTGAGTTCCCACGTACATAACCGCCTACAGAATTCCGTTCAAACTTCGTGGAGAGAAAAAAATGATGAGGGAATGATGTGGAATACAACCATATGTGTTTTCCTCTGAGATGACACCTGGAACCTGCGTAGACATGAAGACAGCTGCAGAATCGGCAACTAGCTACAGAATGTCTGCATTTTGTAGCTAGATCTAGTTCAAAAAGTACTACAATGACAAAATCATAAAAACATAGCAAGTTAGTCATGATATTAATTCTTAAAGAAATTTTAACTAATTCTACTGATCATTTGAGCCTGTGATTAATAATGGACAAAGGAAATGGAGTGGAATGTGGTGGAAGAAAGAACATCTTTGGAGCTCAACATACCCCCACTGCTAGGTTCTTGCATGTCCTCATGCAACTATTCCATGAACTCTAAGACCTCTGCAAGGACATCCAACCCTCTTCTTCTGCTTTGCCTGGCAGTCAAAGGCCTTCTGGGCTTCCTTATGACTAACTTGAATCTCAAATTTGTGAGTGCCCTGGTTAACTTTTTATTTCTCTTCTTCAAATTTTCACTGGCCTTGTGTAACTTTTGCATTTGTAGAGACAGAGTTGAATTCATATCAGTTTTTAGTTTAACTTGCTCTCTCAGAATTTCATTCTCATTCTTGATATGTCTGTTGAGTATTTCTAACTCATATTTATCCCTCCTTAGGATATCAACTGCAGATTTTGGTGGACTAGGAGTTTTGTCTCTTCCTTGTGAAGCTCTTTTCTCTAATGTTTCAACATAGTTGTAAATTTGTTGTTGTGCAGGGTCTATTTCAGGAGCTCCTTCATCAAAATCCTCCTCAGTAGGTGTTTCTTCATCCTCTATGTTTATGACTCCAGTTTGTTTAACCTTTGTTTTCTTTAGTATCCCTCTAAGTCTGTGGCTCCTTCTCGGTTGAGATGGCCCTTCTCCTTTCTCTCTGGAAAATTTTCTTATTATCCTCTCTTTCTTGAGTTGCTTCTTAATCTGAGCCAATTTCTCAGAAATCATTTCTTCACTGCTTTCTTGTATTGTTTTACCAGTTTCAGTTTTGGAGGTTTTCCATCTTCTGCTTCTTTTTGTAGGTTTGTCTTTAGGTGGAGGTTCCTTGGGTTCTTCAAAGTGATTTCTCACTAAGAAATCTTCCCAATTATCTCCCATTTTGCTCAAATGATGTTCAATCAAAATTTTGACTAAACCATGGTGGTATAAGGTTGTTTCCAGAAATTGAATTCTCTTTTGAACACTTGAGGACATTTTCTTTAAACTATGAAGCAAGAAAAAGGGCAAATTGAGTTCTTCTTCTAGGAAATGCATTATCAACCGAATATGATAGACATAGAAAGTACCATATATTCCTTCACAAGTGATGAATTTTTGCAAGATAAGCAACATGTTCCTCCATTTGTTCTTTAGTGCAGAGCTAGGGATACCCTTTTTAAAAATGGTGACATCCATACCTAGTGACTTGAGTATCTGCTTCCATGCTTCGTTATGAAATTCTCTATTCTTGAACCACCTTTCTCCTTGTCTAGGAAATTCGGTTGCTTCTACAATGAAGGCTTCAGTAATGGTGAATTTGATATCTCCTATCTCGACCTCAGCTCCGTTGAAGGATCTTGCAAATGTTTTGGTCACCTCTTTGTGAAACCCACTGAATTTTTCAAAGAATTGCAACCACCTTGCTTGTTGTAACATTTCTCTGACTTGAGGATAACCTTCCAAGTACTTAGTGCCAACCGGTTCAGTCCTCACTATAAGACCCATAACTCCTCTTTCCAACCTTCAAATTGTTGCTCCTCTGTTCACGGTGACAATGGTTGTTACAGAGATGCCTCTGTTTCACAGACCGGAATGGTTAAAAATTGGCTACGGGAAAGAGTGATATGGAGTGGTTACGGAATGAATATAATGAGGTGAGGATGATGTGTATGAGTTAAAAGATATCACAGAAGAAAAGACCGCAGAGATATTTTGTAATGAATTCAAAATCATCATTAAATGCTTTGGCCTAGTGACGTGACTAATCCAATCACTTCAGCACTTTAACCGTTTAGATTTTTAAATGATGATCGGATATGGGATTTGAAATGGTGGAATAGAAGGAGTTTTATCCAAATTTTTTGTGGGAGGTTTGTTAGGCATGATCAACAAAATTAATTAAAACAACTTTTTGAGTTATTCATAACTTAACTATACTAAAATCTTTCATGATATGTCATTATAATCAGAACTTTTACCTTTGCCTTTCCTCTGATTTTTTTTTCATATGCTTTGTTCTCTCCCTGAAAATCATTAATTTTTGAGTCTTCATAACCTTCTTGATTTTTCTTGTTGTCATGGATATGCAGGATCATTTTATTGCAGATCAGGTGATTACTAGACAGTGCCTTCAGGATCTCTGGCTGCAGAATGTCTGTCTGGCTACAGAATGTCTGACTGGCTGCAGAATGTCTGATTGATTGCAGAATGTACCTGTAAAGAACTTGAAACATGAAATGGAATGGTTTGGAGCATGAGTGGAATGTTGTATGGAATGAGTGAAGATGGATAATGAAATATGATGTAATGGAATATGAATGAAGTGAATAATGGAGTGGAATGGATCACAACTTATGAAATGGAGTGAAGTATGAGAAGTGGTCTGCAATTCATGATATGTATTATTCAATTGCAGAAAGACATCAAACTTTAAAAATCTGGAATGGAAATGAGGTGGAACATGGAGTGAATGAATGAAGTGTGTATGAATGAATGAAATGGAGTATGGATGAATGCAATGAAATGGACCATAAGTGAAATGGATCTGCACTTATGATTTTGTAACAACTGCTTGCAGAAAAACAAATTTGAAAAGCTAAAGTGTCAGAAAGATTCTGATTTTCACTCTACCTTTTCTGTATAAACATGCTAATCAGTGATTAGTTTTCATGTTTATACTTTATTTTTATTTTTTATTTTTTATTTTTATTTTTTCAATAAAATGACTTCAGAAAATTCTTCTTCATTAACTTCACATCATTGTTTTCCTGGAACTTCTTGACAAATTCTTCTCTTGAGAGTGGTTTGTGATACAGCTTCAATCTATGACCATTCACAAGAAAAGTAACTTCTTCTTCATCTATTGTCCTAATTTTTATTTCTCCATTGTCAAAAATTCTCACAATTTCATATGGCCCAAGCCAATGTGTTTGAAATTTACCTTGAAAATCCTTGAACTTTGAATCAAACAAGAGAGCCTAGTCACCTTCTTTGAACTTCTTTTCCTTGATGTACTTGTCATGCCATCTAGTCCTTTGCTGTTGGACTATACTTTTTTTTCTGAACTGCATCTTGTCTGATCTCATCCAATTCATTAATCTGCTCCAATCTGTGCTTTTGTGCCTCTGTTAGATCAAGTCCTAGCTGAACTTCCATTTTGAAAGTTTGAATCTGGAACTCTATGGGAAACAAAACTTGCTTTCCATAAACAATTTCATAAGGAGTATGGTTTGTTGTGCTTCTCCATGTAGTTCTATAGGCCCACAAGGCTTCAGGAAGCCTATCTACCCAATATTTTCTATGTAAATGGACAGTCTTTGTTAGGATTCCTTCAATAACCTTATTAGTAGATTCCACTTGACCATTTGCTTGTGGATGATAGGGAGTAGATTTTCTGTGTCTGATTTTGTACCTATCCATCATTTGTTCCACTAGCCTTGATGTGAATTGAGCTCCTTGATCTGTAACAATTTCTCTTGGGACACCAAAACGAGTAAAAATATCCTCAAAAAGAAAATTAACTACAGATGCTTCAGTAGCAAAAAGTAATGGCTTGGCCTCTACCCATTTGGTAACATAATTAGTGAAAACTAATATATATTTCTTTTGTCTTGATGGAGGACTAATAGGTCCTACAAAATCCAAAGCTCATTTTTCAAAAGGTTCAATATGTACCTGAGGCTGTAATGGCATCTCACCTGAAGGAGAAGGTTTCCCTACCCTTTGGCAACTGTCACACCTTTTGACATACTCTTTAGCATCTTTAAAAAGGGATGGCCAATAGTATCCTAAATGAAGGACCTTATAAGCTATCCTCTTATCAGCAAAGTGTCCGCCACAAGGTTCATCATGACATGCTTTGAGAATTTCAGGCATCTCATCTTCCCGAACACATCTCCTAATGATAAAATCTGGACCTGTCTTGTACAACTCATTAGCAACCCATGAATATTTTGCACTGTCATAAATGATTTTTCTTTTATCTCTTGCATTCATTATTGAAGGAAATTTTCCTAAAACTAAATAATTAGCAATGTCAGCAAACCAAGGAGTTTGAGTAGAAATTGCAAAAATATATTCATCAGGAAATTGATCTTCAACTGGAGTGTCATCTTTGATGTTTTGGAGTCTAGATAGGAAATCAGCTACTGTGTTTTGTTTTCCAGGCCTATCTAGAATGGTAATGTTGAATTCTTGTAAAATCAATAACCATCTTATGACTCTGCCATTAGTAATTGATTTTTTCATTAAATATCTAATTGCAGAGTGATCTATGTGAACAAAAGTTTCATAGCCTGTTATATAGTGTCTGAATTTGTTTATGGCATGAACAACAGCTAAAAACTCTTTTTCAGTTACAGTATAGTTTAACTCTGAAGGAGTCAAATTTTTACTGGTATAGTAGATGGCATAAGGAATCGGGTCTTTTTGTCCCAATACTGCTCCTAGAGCTGTATCTGAGGCATCTGTTGAAATATGAAAATGTAACTTCTAGTTAGGTCCCCTTAAAATAGGTGCTTCAGAAATTTTTGTTTTCAGGGTCTCAAAGGCTAACTGGCAATCAGAATTCCATTTGAAATCACAGTCTTTGGTAAGTAATTTGAAGAGTGGAGATGCTATCTTGGTGAAGTTTTCTATAAATCTTCGATAATATCCTATAAATCCTAGAAAACTCCTAACATCTTTTTGACAACTTGGAATAGATAAGTTAGAGATGACTTCAACTTTTGACTCATCAACTCTAATCCCATCCCCTGAAATATAATGCCCTAAAACAATACCTTCAGTAAACATCATGAAACATTTCTCATGACTAAGTGAAAGATTTTCTTCTTGACATCTCTTTAAAAAAATTTCCAAGTTTGCTAAGGCTTCTTCAAATGTGTTTCCATAAACTATGAAATCATCCATATATACCTCTACACAATCATGTATTAGATCCGAAAATATTCCTAATACTGCCCTTTGAAATGTTGCAGGTGCATTGCATAATCCAAATGGCAATACTCGGTAAGCATAGGTACCCCAAGGACAGGTAAATGTGGTTTTTTCTTGATCCTCAAGTGCTACTTGAATTTGATTGTAACCACTAAACCCATCTAGAAATGAGAAGTACTTTTTGCCAGCTAATGTATCTAACACTTGATCTATGAAAGGTAAGGGAAAATGGTCTTTAAGAGTAGCTTTGTTTAATTCTCGGTAGTCAATACATACCCTCCATTTACCATTTTTCTTTGGCACAATTACCAAATGAGAAACCCACTGACTATCTGAAATAGGATAGATAAAATTGACATTCAACAATTTCTGCAATTCTTCTTTAACAATCTCCCTAAGATTTGGATTCATCCGTCTTTGAGGTTGTCTGATTGGTTTACAATTTTCCTCTATGTAGATATGATGAGTGCAAGTCTTGGGGCTTAACCCTTTCATATCAGTGTACTCCCATGCATATGCAGAAGAATGTCTCTGTAAAATTTTGACTAGCTCTTCTTGTTGAGATTTTTCTAGGTTCTTGTTTATGTTTAAAGTTTTGCCTGGAAATATCTCAATTGTAGAGCTGCCAAATTTATCCATGGAATAAAGAGACATATGTCTTGATGATAAAAACTCAATGTTGGATTCTTCTTGAAATTGTTCATGTTTGTATTCCGAAGAGGATTCAAAGTTTTCTAAAGTATTCAAAATTTGGTTATCTTCACTAATTTCCGAAATTGCGAAGAGAGGTTGTAAGTCTTCTTCATCCTCTATCCATTGAGTATCATCTAAGTCTGTAATTGTCCTTGTTGGAGGATACAAAGTGAATTTCTTAGTTGAAATACCATCAGAGATGTACATATCACCGGATCTACAACTAATGAAAGCATCAGCTGTAGCTAACCAAGGTCTTCCTAATATAATAGGATGCCCTCCTAGATTATTCTTAGGAGTTAGGATCATAAAATCCACAGGATATTCCCAAGAATCTAGGGACACTAGAATGTATTCTATTACCCCATCAGGTTTGATCACAGATCTGTCTGCTAATTGTAATAATGTGGGTGTAAAAATAAGATTAGGAAGTTTCAGTTTATCCATGATTTGTCTACTCATGATATTGATTGTTGCTCCTAAATCAATAAGTGTCTTTTGGATCTCAGTTCTATTGATGTGTATTTTAACAACTGGATTTCCTGGGTCTAGATACTTTGGAATAGCAATCTTACCCATCATGATATCTGCTATTTTTCCTGCCAGTTGAATTTTCTTTGTCTCTCTTATTCTTTTTCTTGTTTTCTTCATACTCAACTCCTTTATTGTTTTTGATAAAATTGGAATTTCCTTGATGGCTTGTAATAATGGAATCTTAATGCAAACATTTCTCAGCTCATCTAGGAAATCATAATTAGGCACCATAATTTTTTTTTCTACACCTTTATCAATTTGTAATCTTTCTGGAAAGGGAGGTGTAGGAGTGGATGTTGATGGCTGCTCTAATACATGAGTTGAAATTATTGATTCTTTTTGTTTTGGTTTTTCAATGTTTGGGTCCTGAAAAGATGTGTCTTCTTCAAGACTTTTATTTTCCCGTAGAGAATCTTCCTCAGAGTTGTCTTGTTCTTGTATGATCACAAAAGGTTTCCTCTTTTCAAGTATTCTTCCAGACCTAAGTTGAACATCACTAAGGTCTAGAGGAGTGATTAAATAAATTGGAAACTGTTGTCCTTCTATCATGTATGTATTTTGAGGATTTTTATTGTTGGGGTTTGGTATGGGTTGAGCAGGCAACTGATTTGATTTCTGAGGAAATGGTAATGGAAGTGGTTGATTTTGATGTTGTGGGTTTTGAGGATTCTGTTGAGGATTTTGTTGAGGACTTTGAGGAGAAAAATGTAGGTATGGTGGATAAGATGGTGGATACTGATAGTACTGAGAGTATCTTCCATAGGGATTTTGTGCTCCTTGTGCCCAAGCTTGAGATTGATTTTGAAATTGGGGCCAAGGTTGCTGCCAAGAATTCCAATTTGGTGGAGGTTGGTTATACATTTGATCATGGAATCCTTGTGTTTGAGGTCCTTGCCAAGGCCTTCTAGAGACAAAATTGAGGGATTCTGTGGAATTTGTAGGAGTTTCTTCTTGAAAGACAACTTTAAGACTAGGAAGTGAAGGACAACTCTTGGTCTCATGTTTTTCTGAACAAATTACACAAGTCTCTACAACTTTTGCATCCAAAGGACATTCTCTCAAGGCATGCTTCCTTCTACATTTGGGACAAAAGATTGCTAAGGCATCATATTCAGCTTTTTGCTTGTTTTGTAACTTAAGGGTGTCTATTTGTTCACTAAGACTCCCTAAGATGTCAGATTTGAATTCATCAAGCATATGCCCTATCTCTGCCCTACTCACTATCCCAGAAGCAGACTTACTTGCCCTTGCAAGAGCAGGGTCTCTTGGACCTTTTACAGTTTTGGATTTCCCTCTTGAAAGGTTGATGCATAACTCAGATATTTCAGGTAATGTGAGCTGAGATATATCCCCTTTTCCCATCATGTTAAGGATATCCAACCATTCATCCCTAATTGTCTTCAACAAGAGAGCTTTTAAGGTGTCTTGATCTAAGTTCTCCATTTTTGATCTTTTGATGTTGTAATGAAATCTCTCCAACAAATCTTCCAGGTTTTCATCTTCTTTTTGTATCATCTTAAACACTTCCTCCTTATGATTGACTGGCATACAATAATCCAAATACCTCTCTAGAAATGCTTGTTTCATGTCTTCCCATTTCCTAATAGAACTGATGATCAAACTCATAAACCACTTCAATGCTTCTCCTTTCAATGTTGAAGGAAATAGTTTAAGTTTTTGAGCATCTTGTAAGTAGTCATAAGTTCTACACAGGACTTCAAATTCAAATAGGAAGGTTTCAGGATCTTCAGTTTTAAGTCCATAGAAGTTTGGAAGGACAGAGGGTGAAATTTTTTTCATAGTTGTATTGGTTTCTTCATCTACTATAGGAAACCAAAAAGAGCTTCCCATTTCTCTTCTACCTCTTCCTCTACCTCCTTCTCCTCTACCTCTACCTCTACCCCCTCCAAATAATGTGTGTTCTCCATTAAAGACTCCTCCTCCCCCTTCTTCTGCCATAGTTGATTCTTCTGTGGAAGTGGAAAAATTTGTATCTCTAGCAAGGGTCCTTGAATCTTCTCCTAAGACAGGTTCAGTGGATGAAGTGGAAGGTCTTTCTAATGGAATATATGATCTTAAGTCTTCTGGAAGTCTAGGATTAGTAAAGGATGGAATGTGGGTCTGAGTTGGAGGTGTACTGGCTCTTGGTCTAGGTGAAACAAGTGGTGTTCTAGGAATCAAACTTCTGCTTCTTATGAATCTACCCCTTGAGTCTCTCTCTCTATGCATATCATTGTTTTTGGGAGTTAAGAAACAAGGCTACCTAGTTACACTTCCCCGGCAACGACGCCAAAATGTTTGTGCTCAACTTAGTGTTCCTAAATTGAGTTCATTAATTGTCAACCAGGGCTAGTAAACTGCTGAAGTGTGGTGCACTATATGTGCCTAGGTATTTGTTTCTCACTACATTGTGTTTAGTGTTTTATGATGTTTTTGGTTTTATGGTTTTATGTTTGAAAAGGGAAAGAACTAAGTGCTGGTGAAAAGAAGCTATTGGTTATTTAAAACATAAAAAAGCCTAAACTATGGATGACAAACAACAAATGCAAAGCTTGATAATGACTTCATTGCAAGAAAATAAATCACAACATGAGCTTGAACTTATCCAATTCATTCATTAAAGGTGTGTTGGAAGAGCTTGAGAAATGGACAAGTTACGTGTAAATGAAGTTCTCCTAGATAACCAATCAACTCACAATATTAAAAAATGATTATTTGTAACACAGTAAGGTTTATATTCTAGATTAACCTATGATGCTGAAGTTACCCTATTCTGCAACTTGACTTATCACTTCTAGGCCTTATTCATAAGTTTTGAGATTTTCTAAAATGATGCTTGGGAAAAAGGCTATAAGTGAGTTTGTAAAAGATTTGCAGAGTGATCAAAGCCTTAAACTAATATGACTGACCCCTGTTCATTTGATGATGTATCAATATAGATTCAGAACAAAAGTAAGTTTGTAAATAATGAAGGCCGAGAGACTAATTTTGAAAACTAATACTACTTGAAATACAATGGATAACCTAGGCTAGAAAGTGGTCTATCAATCTTAAAAGACAGTGACTACAACTTAAACTAGAATGCCATTAATCTTTTCTTGAAACAAAATGAACTGAGACTGAACTAGAGTGCTTCTAATCTACTTGAAGTACAGTGAATAGAGTTAAACTAAAATTCCATTATCAAACTGGAAATGTAGTGACAGAGCTGAACTAAATGCAATCAACCTCCGGAGTGCTCTAACTAAATTAACATGCAACTAGTCTATGGAATTCTACAGCCCATCTCGTTCAATAGGAATGATATTTTGGAAGAGTTTGTAAAACAAGTCTGGCTGTATTATTCAATGCAATTGAACATAAACATAAGATTGAAAGCAAATACAACTAGAATCTAAGACACCACAGTTGTTTCTTATTCATTGTTAATGATGTTTTGGAAGAGTTTGTAAGAGTAAGACCGGTTGTGACACTTAGTGTAAACAAGAATAAATCATAAAATTCGAAAGGAAATGCAACTAAAACCTACAATACCACAGCTATGCCTTATTCATCGTGATGATATTTTGGAAGAGTTTATAAGAGTAAGTCTAGTTGTGATAATTAATGTAAACAAGTATGAACATAAACTTCAGAAACTTGCCTAAGCTAGAAATGAAAACGAGACTAAAATACTTATCTAAACCGTATAAACAAGGCTGCTCAGGTAGCAGGGGCCCTCTACCACCGGAGTAGCATGAAATCTACTTCAAGATTGACTCAACGCTTTCAAGGAAATGGTACTTCTTTCATTAAAAGAGAAATTACTTCAAAACAGAGTGTTTTCGGACTTCTGAAATCTAGCAATCAACCACAAAATCTAACCTTGTCCCTCGGTTTCCCGAGCCATATTTGTAACAAAATTACATAACTCTCTTGAGATAACCTAGGTATAATTGTCTTTCCAAATAAAAACCAAACTAGGACTCTGATGGTGGTCACGTAATATAATTAAGGACATCTGGACTGTCCTTGTCCTATTAGGAGTCTCTCTCCTAGTTTGAGTTCCCACGTACATAACCGCCTACAAAATTCCGTTCAAACTTCGTGGAGAGCAAAAAATGATGAGGGAATGATGTGGAATACGACCATATGTGGTTTCCTCTGAGATGACACCTGGAACCTGCGTAGACATGAAGACAGCTGCAGAATCGGCAACTAGCTACAGAATGTCTGCATTCTGTAGCTAGATCTAGTTCAAAAAGTACTACAATGACAAAATCATAAAAACATAGCAAGTTAGTCATGATATTAATTCTTAAATCAATTTTAACTAATTCTACTGATCATTTGAGCCTATGATTAATAATGGACAAAGGAAATGGAGTGGAATTTGGTGGAAGAAAGAACATCTACGGGGGCTCAACGGCTTAACCTAGGGATAATTTTCTTTCCAAATAAAAACCAAACTAGGACTCTGATGGTGGTCACGTAATATAATTAAGGACATCTGGATTGTCCTTGTCCTATTAGGAGTCTCTTTCCTAGTTTGAGTTCCCACGTACATAACCGCCTACAGAATTCCGTTCAAACTTCATGGAGAGCAACAAATGATGAGGGAATGATGTGGAATACGCCCATATGTGTTTTTCTCCAAGATGACACCTGGAACCTGCGTAGACATGAAGGCGACTCTGAAATTGAAGCAACTAGCTGAAGTGTTACCATTCTCCTAGCTAGATCTGATTCAAAATTCTTATGATGACAAATCAATCCTTAAAAAACATAGCAAGTTAGTCATGATATTCATTCTTAAATCAATTTTAACTAATTCTACTGATCATTTGAGCCTGTGATTAATAATGGACAAAGGAAATGGAGTGGAATGTGGTGGAAGAAAGAACATCTTTGGAGCTCAACAACAGTATGATTCTAATCATGATTCCATATGTTGGAAATGTTCTTACTTTTGGGGACATGATTGGAGGAGAGACACATTGGTGGAATGTGTCCTTGGGGAGAGATATTTCCCACATTTTCTGCACTACATGTTCTAAGGGGAGCATGGGGAGAGATATGGCTACCATGGTAAATCACTTGTTTCTCCATGAGGTAGGCCATGTGATTGTTTGGAGCACTTGGGACATACCTCTGATGGGTAGTTGGGAGGAGATTTTCTATGGATTACCACATTGGGAGGTAATTAATTTCATTTGGATGATAGCATGGAGGTAGGAGACCTTCATTGATGATAGAATTCCCCATGATTTCCATCACTTCTATCTTGAGAAGGCCACAATGAGAAGAGGGGAGATTTTGTAGCACCCTTGCAGTTTCTTGAGGACAAGCAACATTTGGGAGGGGAAGACTGTAATATTCCTAAATTAGCATGCAGCTAATAGGAATATTAATTTTTCTTTTAAAAATCTATATGGATGAATAAATGGGCAAGGAGGCTCATAAGTTGATTAAGAATAAATAAAAATCCCTCATAGTGTGAAAAGGGATCATGAAATAACCAAGCATCCACATGTGTGAACAAGGTCTAAACTATGTGGACAAGGTCAAGTTTGACCAAGTAAACATGATTTATCTTCAAAGAGTGGATCCTAAATAAAGACAACTCAATGTGAATAGAGATCAATCCAGCTAGTCAAAATGAAGACACCTTGAGTGTGAAAAGGGACAGGGCATAAAGATTTAGTCAAGGTTGACTAAATCAAACAGTGTTGTAAAAGGAAGAGAAAGGCACATAGAGACAGTGTAATTATGGTGGAGGAGCCTTTGCATGGAAGCAACCTCATAGTAGGGTGGGACCCTTGGTGAGGAAGATCGTCAACTATATAATGGAGGAGATGGAAACCATATGGGAAAATTGGAGATTATATTGTATGTGGTCTGTTTAGACTTCCTACATACTTTGGTTGTTTAGTTGAGTTTGATGCACTACTTAGTGCAAGGGTTTTCCCGAGCAGGAATCCCCTACTCTTTCTTGGATATTTTGTCTAAGAGATCTAAGAGGAGATTTCTGAGCTGCATTTTCCACTGCCTGGTGTTGGGCCAAGCACTTACCTTCAGAAAAAATGTATTCCCTTCAAAAAACTACATTATTTCTTAAGGTATGCAGTGGAGGGGTCAAAACCCCACTTTTATGAGCTAGTTTCCCAAGAGGAGGATCATCCTTTCTTTGGGAGAGCTATAAGAAGAGTCTACAGCCATTTATTTTCATGTTCAACCATTATTATTCATAGCTTCAGCTATATAGTTTGATTCAGCCAAATATCTGTAGCATCTCTTTCTTGTATATCTTTTCTGTCAAGAAACCCTTGCCGGGTCTTCTTGGATCTGTATAAAAGAGACTAGATCTCTGTTTTTATGCCTCATTGAGTAATTTAATAGAATATCTGATTTTTCTCTCTATTTTTTGAGTTTTATCTCCATTAGACTGCGCAATATCTTTATGTAGCAATTTATGTGTGTTGCAGTCTTGGGGTTTCATCAATTTTAAGTTGTTTTGAGCATGGGAGGCCTATTTAACTAGGCTAAAGGCATTTGTTTCTGAAAATATTTTGCATGCATGTCCTATATTACATATAATAATGGAAAAAACCATTATTTTCCACTTTTTTAACCCCATCTTTAAAAAATAATGTTTTTGGGGCCAATATTACTGCTTTTCCCCACTTGGAGACATTGTATGAAGACATAGTTCGCTGTTGTGATTTTTATTTGATGGCTATGTGTTTTAATACACTATATAAGCTTATTAATTTCTTATCTCCAACTTTGTAATACCTTAGGGTATTCTTATTGTTATAGAAAATCCCTATTTTTGGATATTACAGACGGAGGAGCGGGAATAGCCACGCTAAGAGGTGGTAGTGTTTTCATGGTAATCGAGACTGCTGATGCATATGGTAATCAAGTCTCAGACTCTACCATAGGGTAAATGGTATATAAAGGCATTTAAGTGTAAGACGGTGTAGAAATGTCAGGATTGAGATGCAGTAAGGTAAGCCCTAAAGGATCAGTCAAAGGTGGATTGTCAGGAGTGTCAGATTCATCTGCCAAAGTCTTAATAGAAATCAAATTCCAAAACTATGTGATGGTCTAATTCATGAGCACTGACAAGCACTCTCTGTGTAGGAGAAATAAGTCCACTCCGTTCAGTAAGTAAACTTTGAAGGTGGTGTGAATGTCGATGAAAAAATTAAGCTAGGATGATAATAAATAAAACACAAATAAGTTAGTGCAAACACCCTAAGGCCAAACTACATAATCGAACCAAACATCACACTCGAGAAAATTCCTAAAATATAGCACACACAAACATAATATAAATAAGCCAGCGGTGGAATAGTTATACTAGTGACTTGATTCCCAACACTTTTAGCTATGAACTCAGCACAAGTGCACCCATAAGATGTGGAACACCCCCCAAAAGGACTAAGAGAGTATGACTAATATTTATCCCAGGTATAGAGAAGACAACCCCGATCCTACACATGTGTATGAGCCCTGGAAAGAAAGGCCACTATGGTCACCATGTACAATAACACGACCCGGGGGAATAGTTACAGGAAAAATCAACATGCAAGGGCAGGAAACTTAACCTTAAGGAGCCAAGACCAAAACACCATTGAGAGTTACCTCCCAAGTGGTCCTCAAGTGATAAAACATTGTTCGTATGCATTCCAATTCCATTATATCACACCACCAAAAGCTAAGCGAAATGTGTCATGTCACCCCTCTTAGCCCAAGTGTTACCTCATGCTTAACCATTTTGTGAGGAGGGCTTCCCATACCCCACTACTGCAAATGAATTGTACTTCCTAAATAAAGATGCTAAGTTGATTTTGTGGTCTTGGAGTGGTTAACTCACACTCCTATCTCCAAGACCCTAGCCTAAGCTAGTGTTGGTGTACTACCAGTGCAAATAAAAGATGAATTGAGTTTATTTTATTATCGTGTTAATTTTAATGGTTTTTGTTTACACAATCAGGAAGCGGTGTTAAACTAAAATGGTGTGTAGTAATCTTAGTTATTCACCCTAATGCAGCTATATGCAATTTTTTTGTTTTCAATTCGATGAATGCTAGCTATGGAAGGGAAAGATATTATCTAACACACCAATGTCTACTAAGATGAAATTTTCACTAAATCTTCTTGAATGCAAGATATCCAAGAATTTGAATTAATGACCCAAAAACACACCAAAAATCAAACCGAGAAAGAGACCAAAACAATTCTCCCAGGAAAGAACGCAAAGTACTGCAAAAGTGAAACAGCTAGGGAAACAAATCCCAAACAAAAACACTCAAAGCAATAAAACACAATACAAGCCAAAGTGAAAACAAAAAGAAGGCAATGTCAATCAAGCTAGGGTTGCATCACGATGACTCAACCAAGGCCAATGTTCTACAAAGGACTAAGCCAAACCTTGGAGGAAATAAGGCCTAGAAAATATCGAATGAAGGTGATTTAAAACAACAAAACACACTCAAAAGAACTTCTCCAGATTACAGCTACAAAACCGGTCACAGCACCACCGATTGTGACACAAATGACCAAAATATCAAAGAGATCGTTCAAAAACAAGTGAAAATAGTGCACAAAGGACACAAAGATCTGAAAGTGAGATATGAACCAAATCCAATCAGTCACTAAAAGTAGCCAAGCATATCTGAAATTGAGATCTAGAGATGAGAACACTAGTCCTCAACCAAAGAACAAAAGGAATCCTTCAAGGGAACCTTGAAAAACATAATAAATGGAAGATCTCAAATGAATAAGAAATGGCTCAAATATAATAAATATCAGCAACTAAAAGAAAAAAAACAATATATCCAATAGATTAGCAAGTTCCGAAGAAAAAAAAACCTGAAAAATTAAGCAAATAGGCTCAAGAAAACTCGAAAATTGGGAAAAACAGATAGAAAATAGGTTGAATTTTCAATCAACCATATCTTCCTCATACAGACTCTGTTTGAGGTGATTTTTTTTAGGTAAAATTAAAGGAGGAATACAAATATGTAATTATTTTACTCAGATATTCACAAAAAATAACATAAGTGAACCAAAAAATCAACCACGCGTGAGGGCAGAAAAAAACAAACTGACCAATTTTAATTGGTCATAACTCCCTCATACAGAGTTTGTTTTCAGTGTTTTTTTTTGGATGAAATTCCAAGAGGAATCCAAATCTATGATCAGTTGAATCAAATTATGTACATAAAATTCCATAAGTTTATTTTAAATGCACAATATATTATACTCTCGTATAAAAAATAAAAAACAAAACTTTATATATAATATCAACTCAGATATGAAGCACAGAGATAATAACCCTGAAAAATAACTGAGAATAGTCAGAAAATTTTTAGGAAACCCTGTAAATCGAAAACAAGAGGATCATATTAGGATCTAAGGAAAAGTGAACACAAAAGCGAGTGTTCTCTTATTGAAAGCACTAGTTCTGTTGCAATGTAAATCGCAAGGAGTTGTTTCTTCGTGATCTAATGTCTGATAGATCACCAGACCAAAAAATGCACAACTAAGAAGATACAACAGATATCAATCCCATATGATTCAAAAAGCATCATGCAATTGTATTTTCACTATGAGGAAGAGAATATTACCTTACCTCCTTGCAGTTTGGGGACGGATATTGAGTTCGTAGCAGAATCTTGCACTCCACACGACTGATCTACTTGGTCCTCTTCTAATCTCAACACGTGCACACAAACACAAACATTTAAGGAAGATAAGAGATATTCCTTGGAATATCATTAGATAAACAATAACATAAACCAATCACAAGATCTGAAATGAAATTATGTAAGGGATAGAACATATATCTTCACTAATCTCATAATAAATGATACAATGCTTCTATATCTTCGCTCCAGTGTCTCTTGTCCATGATCCGATGGATTTTCCCCACTAGATCCAATGAATGAGCATGAAGAACACTCACATAGACCTAAGACCTCACAAGCTCTCTATATGGAAGCAAAGTGGCAGCATAATATCAATATCTCAGCTCATCAAGGGTATGGCTCTCCAAAACTAGCTCTCCCAAAATGGCAGAGCTCACGCCCTATAGTTTGGATACTCTCCTCCTCACCCTTTCCTCTTGGTGATATTATATAGGCTCATTCCATGCTTTGGGAGAATGTATCTTGACACTTAGGTGCTTGAGAAGTTATGAAACTTCTACAATAATGGACCCCTAGCCAACTCATACACAAGTGGGTCAAGTTGATCTCCTTGGGAAAGGGAAACTCTAGAAACATTTTTCACAATTATGATATGTTTCTCAATTATCTCAATTATGAAATAATTATTATCTCATAATTATAATATTTTGGAAAAATAATTATGAGAAATTGTTCAATTATGTAATTTCACCCTTTTAACATGAGATAAATCTCACATAAGTAAAAGAAAAGGTGAAAAGGGATGCATTTTAGCCAAACAACTGTGGTAAGTTGATATTGGATTTCTCTCACTATAATGGAGTGGAAAATTGGGTTATAAAAATTATTGGAAAATCTTACTTATTAAATGGTCGATTTATTCCCAAAGGATTTAGGCCCTTCATTGGTATGGCAAGCTTTAAAGGAATAATGATCACTTTACTCTAAGCTATTATTAATTATTGATCAATGATTTTGATTATACATAATGTGTGAAAGTGGTCGTTATTTATTATGACATTATTGACTTGTAATTTATAATGGATATTGTTTATATATTGTCTAAGGAGAATTAGTTATAGAATGGGGAATAAATAAGGATGTATGTCATGCCTATACTTTTATAATAATGATTAATGTTTCATGTTAATTATGTGAAAGTAATAGGGAAAATTTTAGGGCCTAATATTCGCAGGTGGGCTAATTTTCCTTGCTTTTTCCAAAAAAAAAAATTCGCTAATTTTCATTTTTTTTAGAAAAGTTCCACTCAAATTTTATGGTAAAAAACTATTTTACCTTAAAATTCACCAAAATTTTATATAGAGGCTATATAAAAATATTATAAAATTGAATATGTTTATGGAAATATTGCCAAACATTTTACAGGTCTTACATCGTGAGGCTAGTGAGATTCGCTAAGGTTTCTAAACTTTAAGATAAATTTTCATCCTTAAACCTTTCCCTGGAAAGTAATTGTAGCTTATTTTGATATTTTTTACTTATCATATAGAATGTATTTTGTTTAAATATTCATTATTAATATGGAATTGATCATATAATGTGGAATAAATTAGTATGCGTATCAATGATTCATGAATTAAAACATCATTAAAAAGTGAAATGTGATATTCTAACTCATGAATAAATTAACATGTAATGATAAAATGATATTTGAATGAGAGCTATGTTCGATGCATAGATCTTAATGATTAATATTGGCATATATGTTTATGTGTTTTAATGAGCATGAGACTTCTAATATCGATCAAATGAAGAAAATAGAGAATATGAATAACCTACATGAGCCCATACCTATGAATTTTTTTTTGCAAGATCTTATAAATATGGATTGATGACAGTAAAGTACCTTCATTAAACCTATACTAATTAACCTAGACTTATTATACCACTTGAATCTAGAAATCCGTGCAAATAGTGGAAGGCTACATGCCTTATAAATTTCCAAAATTTGAATAAAACATCAAAGAAATATTATGACATTCAATTATTATTTTGATAAAGCATGAGACGAGTTGATACACCATCCCATGAAGCATCAATATTAGTCTCAATATAGATACTTGTGCCATGGTGAGAGAGTCCACTCACACCCCATGAAGGGGAAAACTAGCGCATGTGAGTGAACAGAGGTTGATTGATTATTTGAGCACCGAGAAGGATAAAATTATGCCACATATGAGGAAATATAAAAGGAATAAAATTGATGTTTTATATATATATATACATTAATAAACATTGTTTCACAATCATCTTTTACTGCACATATTTACATCAAAAAATAAATGGTTAATATCAATTTTCATGCATTATATAGGAATTGGTGTCAAATTGATACATCAAGATCCCTGTTGCAATGAGGTCATTGTCATAAGGATAAGTCCATTGTTATTATCATCATAGATACATAGTCATTCCAAGTCACTTATGTACATATGCATTACTACATTAAAGACCATATTTATTGCATAGGATTGACAGTCTATGTCACTGTCATGATGACAATGACATGTGATGCTTTATCACTTTCTTGATGATCATTATAATATGTCAAGAATATCTCCAGTTTCCAACCCTAAGAAAATAACGCTAGTTTCCAACCCTAAGATTACTGATATAGGTTTTATTAGGGTCACTATTCATGTGTCCTTTAGAGCTGCCATCATCTCATATGAGTCACAAAAGGGACTTGTCAAGGAGATCTTTGTCATTTGAATGTCTGAATTAAGATTCCAAGCCTCCCTAGGGTTTCATTTTAGGGTTGATGATAACAAGATCTCAACACACACACACACACACACACACACACACACACACAGATATATATATATATATATATATTAGAAATAATGTGATGTTGAGAAAATAAAAGGTTTTAATGCCATCAACCAAATAATAAATTAAATACTTCCATATTATAAGTCTATGCCATGCCAAACAAACTTTATATTAAGGTCATATGGAACTGTATAAATAATCAATGCCAATATTGTATGCAAACTTCCACCAGAGAGCCAAAACAAACTTTGTATTGAGGTCATATGTGTCTGGTATAGAAGCCATAATTCTCAGAAAAGAAATACCATATGAACTATATAAATAATCGATGCCAAGAATGTATGAAAAGTTCCATTACATAGCCATACATACTGGAGTAGGATAATACAATTGTGCATATGGATTGTTGCATATGAACCATATGAGAATACCAAACAACAGTTCCATCTTAACTATATAAGAATACCATAAAAAAGTGTCATCTAAAATGCATAAGAATACCATAAACAATTTCCATCCAAACTTATAGTCATGGGTAAGGGTTTCGAGCTTACAATCATAGGTAAGGGTTCACCCCATTGTAGGTAAGACAAATAAGGGTTTCAAGATTACTTACGAAACAACATTGCTTACTTCCTTACCTTCAACTCCTTCTTGAACTCATCCTACTAAGGTTGAAACCAAGAATCAATGGGTTCTTTGTTACTCAAAATCCCTACATGTGGGATAATAGGAATAGTATCTATGGGGGTATTTTACCCAATGGGTACGAGGGAAAATCCATTACCATATGGAGGTGGGAGGGGGAGGGAGCATACAATTCATAACTAGCAGCATTGGAGGGATAAGGGCCAGAGGAATAAGAATCATATGGAGCATAACAGTTTTATGAATACGAGGGTAAGGATTTCGAGCTTATAATGATGGGTAAGGGTTCAACCACCCATTGCAAGTAAGACAAATAAAATGGTTTCTATCTTACAATCATGGGTAAGGGTTTACCCTGTTGCAGGTAAGATGAATAAATGCCCTCTGTGGAAATAGGTGGCCAACTTCAAGGCAGGTAAAGGACTAAGAATGATAAGATATTTGGGGTCGAGCTTACAATAAAATAGTAAATTGAGGAACCTATTTTCGACCTTACCGCCATATCTCCAATTTTTCCCTGCTCGAATGCCCTCCTGTCTGTAGTATTCCCAAATGGGAAAAGCAGGAATATAGTGCAAAATGCTGGAACAGATGTGTAAATTATAATTTAAAAGAAAGAGGCCAATATGGAGACCTTTCATATATTATAACAACAACAAAATATACATAAGAAATGGACCATAAGATGCATAATAAGAAAGTACAAGCCTCCAATGGACAAAATCCCTCAATATGAGGTGCTGCAACTATATAGAAAAGTTGGAAGACCCTTACAGCTTTATTTTATTACCTCTGCTACAAAAAATTATTATACATCAGATCTAGGGCTGATATGTGCCTCAATATATATATATATATATATATATATCAGATTTTAGCACTATACAACCTCCTTTGAAGAACCCCTTAAGGGTTTTCAGCGAAACACCAAGTACAAGTTGTAGATATAAGCTCTAAGGTTGTAGATATACTACAAAATATAGATCTGGAAAGTGTGGCTGATCTGATATGATCAATAAAATAGCCTCCTCTAATAGATCCTATAAGTGAAAGGAAGATCCCCTTCACTAGAAAATCAATTCTCCAAATGGTGTGCCAAACCACCTTGCAACTCCTCCTACAGAAATAACACAGATCTGGAAGTAAACTGCACTGAAGGGATGAATAACCAGTTGAACAGATGCCAAGATCTAAAAATATGCTCAATGGCCTTCAATATTTTCCTCCTAATGGAAAGGAATCCTCCTCCACTGAAAATGAGCAATGAAATGACCTAGATCTAGAGATCTAGTCTCCACTTGCTACAACTTGCAAAAACAACCAAACCCTCAACAAGATCTGCGGTGTAGTTGAAAGAAGAAGCTTGGCCTTAATCCTGATAGTGGAAAATGTAGTACAAACTCTCCCAAGAGGCCTCTCAAGGAAAGAGGTGGGATTCCCGATCAGGAACACCCTGTGCTAAACAACACTCTATCTCAAATAAAAAGCAAGAGAAATATATATGTCTAAACAGACCATATATTGAGAAATATAATAAACCCATACATAATGAATATGGCAGCCATCCTCTTCCTTAAATACGATATGAGCTTGCAAAACCTAAGCCCCATCCAACAAAAGCAATACATTCACACAAAGCATATCCAGCTAAAACTGCCTTGTCTCTCATTGATGACCACTCCTCCATGACAATGTTGTTGATTTGGTCAAGGTTGACCCAGTCGAAGTGATCTAGCCCCTTTTCACACCAAGGGTGCTTAATTAAGCTTCCGAGATTTATCTCTTTCACATTTGGGATTTATTTATTAATTATTGAGAATTACAGACCTCCATTGTCCTCTTATTCATCAAACAAATCAGCAAAACAAAATTTAATATTCCAACTAGCTCATGGCTAATTTAGGAATATTACAATCCTCCCCTCCCAAGTGTTGCTTGTCCCCAAACAATTGTAAGGACAAAACTGAAAATGTGGGGAACCTTTATTCCCATATGGAGCTCCAATATCCAAGCTATCATCCATAAAAAATGAATCACCCTCCAGAGTGGTAATTCATGGAAAAAATCCTCCCATCTACTCATGAGAGGCACCACCCAAGTGCTCAAGTTACCCAAATGGCTCATCCCATAAGGAAACAAGAGACCAAATGTAGCAGTCATGGATGGTCCAATGCTTTCCAAAACATATGAAACATAATAACCATGGATAATATATCTCCCAAAGGACATATCCAATCCTTCCATCCTCCCTCCAATCATTCCCATAAAAAGAATAAGTACATCATCAATGTATGGGATTAAAACCAAGTATATACAAACAGAAATATGTAAAAATGGAGGTGGGTCATAGTCCCACATGTGGAACTAGAATAGTATATTTCCTGATTGCATCAGATAATGATATGGTAAGTGGTTTCCCCAAGACTTACTTGCTTCCCAAGTCCTCACCATGGTTGAAAGTGCGAGATATATTTGGTGCCTTTATAATGCACCCACAATGATACAATATCTCCCTTTGTTCTCCAAGGGAATGGCCATGTTCAAAAATGTTTGTGGCCCAAATTTGGCCATGAATTTTATATGGAATAATACTCCTTATTAGAGCTATGGCCTTCATATACATATTAAAATAATGCAAGTATTAATCAAATGAATTATTAGATACACAAGCATATTCTTCACCAAAAATTCTCCTCATACAAATGGAGTGGTGCATAGATCTATCTCCTCTCATTCCAAAAGAGGAAAGAGGTGACTGAATTAAATCCTTCATAGAGTCATGTATCTCTCCCATCTCCACATGGTTCATGCATCTCTGAAAATGATGATATAATTCCTCTTCAAAGCCTTCCCAAGTGTAGTACTCCATGATAGTGTTGAAAGCCTTCATAGAATAAGTATGGCTAAAAAGGAATTCTTCATGTTCCCTTTGTAGAAATTCTACTTGAGCTTGGAGGCTCTAGATAACAATATCCTACCATGATATTATATGACTTCATCTTGGACTAAATAGCCCTCCTCATGTAGTTGGTCATTAGGTATCATGCATGTGAAAAGATCCTTTGAATAACCCACCAACAGCTGGGATTTCCAATATGGATCAATCTTCCATAGTGACATCGTTGATGATCTATCATAAAGAATATATGTCATATGGCTTCCCTTATCCTTGACATATCCCATGCCAAAGGTATATGTTGGAAGGTTGCTATCCTTCCCTAGCTTCTCCTCCCACAGCGCAGAATTTGAAATGAGAGTGGGTGATTAAGATGTTGGGAGAATGTCTCCCTCCTCCTGAGTCTATCCAAGACTCTCAGTGTTGTATCATGGCCCCCTAATGCCCCTTCATGGGCCAAATATATCAATGCTACACCATGTTGAGAGAACTCTTTGTTCAGTTTCGAATCAAGGGGTCTCCCTGGTGGAATGCCTCCATGTAATGAAACATCAAGGCTTAGAGCAGGTTGTATATGTAAATCCACTGATTTGTCCCTTCTTTCACTGTGAAAATCATCCTCCTGCTTCTGTGCATAAACCTCTTGAAAAGGACGGGTGTGTATATTCCCAATCACTTGATGCTGGCCCTCCTTCTCCTCTTCTCCTACCTCCTGTAAGATCTCACAGTCTAAGGTGTCTTCTTCAAATGTAGTCAACCCATGTACACCCAACATATCCTTGGTGTCAAGAGTTTTGATCACAAAGGAATGATCTATCATAGTGTGTGTCCCCGAGATAGCATTCGATGTTGGAACACACTTCCTCCATTGTTTTGTTTCATTTCCTATCAACATAGAAACATGCTTCTCATGATCTTCATATGTAAGATCATTTGGGACTCCTCATCATGAAGAGATTCTTTATCTTGATCTCCTTTTGAAAGGGGAATCCTCATGTCTTCTCCTTGAGAATAAATTTCTTGCTGAAGTGGGGCTTTTGCCCTTGGAAAAATATGTTGCAGATATTTGACCCCCTCAACACTGTTATGAAATGGAGTTGGTTTCATGGATCCTTCCAACTTGTGCAAAGGTTCTAATTTCTTGGGTTTGGTTTTCTCTCCCAAGGAAGTTTCAGATTGTTTCAAATCAAATATTTTCACTAACCTCCTAGTGAACTTTGCATAAGTAGATATATTTACATTTCTCAATGAAGAAGATTCAATTAACCACCAGGCATAAGCCTTACCTTCAAGATGCAGCACTGCTACTCTAATGGCTTCTTCTTATGAAACTTGGTGTTGCTGCAAATAGGTGCCTAGCTCCTTCACCCAAGCCCTAGCGGTGCATCTAGGTGACCCATCAAAAGTAGATAGAAATAATCTACCTAAATCATGTTGCTTGCACCTTTTGCTTATATCTTGGTTGCTAGGTCTTATATTCTCCTTGATATTGCAAAACCCCTAGAAGTTTAGATGACCTCTGAATCTACTAGACTAAGATTCATATTCTTGGAGATAGTCACAAAAAGTCTCCTCCTTTGGTACATCTCCTTCCTCCGTCTCTCTTGCTATGAACATAAGCATGGTAGAGCATTGTAGATCTGATTGTGTGGCTGAATTCTCACACCCATAATATGAAAAACTGGAGCTTTCTTCATGTGAAAATATTTTTGAAGGATCTTCATGTCTTTCCCTCCTCATTCCCTTGATTTCTCTGCTAAGCTCATGCATAGTTTGGAGAAGAAGTTCTGAAAACTTCTTTCCCTCCATTTCTCCAATTAATGGAGACTTGCCTTTGTCTCTTTTGTAAGCCTTCTCTTTTCTATGAGAAGCTTCTTCTTCTTCTGATAACATAGATGCAATGTGCTCACAGGCTGAGCCAATATTATGCTCTGATACCACTGTAGTATTCCCAAATAGGAAAAGCAAGAATATAGTGCAAAATGTTGGAAAAAATGTGTAAATAATCATTTAAAAGCAAGAGGCCAATATTGATAGCTTTCATATGTTATAACAGCAACAAAATATACATAAGAAATGGGACATAAGATGCATAATAAGAAAGTACAAGCCTCCAATGGACAAAATCCCTCAATATGAGGTGTTGCAACTATATATAAAAGTTGGAAGACCCTTACAACGTTATTTTATTAGCTCTTCTACAGAAAATGATTATACATCAGATCTAGGGCTGATATGTGCCTCAAAAGATATATCTATATAAGATCTTAGCACTATACAACCTCTTTTGAAGAACCCCTTAAGGGTTTTCAGCAAAACACCAAGTACAAGTTATAGATCTAAGCTCTAAGGCTACAAATCTACTACAAAATATAGATCTAGAAAGTGTGTCTGATCTAATATGATCAATAAAATAGCCTCCTCCAATATATCCTCTAAGTGAAAGGCAAATCCCCTTCACTATAAAATCATCTCTCCAAATGGTGTGCCAAACCACCCTGCAACTCCTCCTACAGAAATAACACAAATCTGGAAGTAAAATGCTCTGTAGAGATGAATAACCAGTTAGCCAGATGCCAAGATCTAAAAATATGCTCAATGGCCTTCAATATTGTCCTCCCAATGGAAAGGAACCCTCATCCACTGAAAATGAGCAATGAAATGGCCTAGATCTTGAGATCTAGTCTCCACTTGCTGCAACCTGCAAAAAAACCAAACCTATTGAAGATTGCAACAAGAAACAGTGAAAGTGGCATCTAGAAACATCATTCCTTGATCCTAGTGAAAAATAATCACCTAAACTAGGTGGGGCCCACACAAGCTATTTTTAGGTATATGTCTATTTTTAGAATGGTGAGCATATTCTAAAATTAACAGGAGGTTGATTCTAGATGGTTGAGAAAATTATATATTTAGATGAGTTTCTATTTTTAGAAGATGGGCAAAGTCTATTTATACATCGCTAATCTAAAAATAGAATGCATGTCGATTATTATCAGGCCTTAATAATAATTAGACAATAAATAGTAACTTATTCTCTTGGAGCACTTTATTTCAGTGAACAGATGTGGCACATCAGTGGGCTGAAGGAATTACGCAATTCCTAGGGTGGTTGATGACTCAAGCATGGAGGACTTAGTTATAACTAATTGTGGCAAGTTGTAATAGAATTGGAAGAGTAGTTATGTGAGTTGTTATTTATTTTAACTCAGTTCGGTGAGTTAAACTCAGTTGTGCTAGTTGTAACTGAACATACACTATTAAAAGCTAAGTGAATTAATTAGTTAATTAATTCACAAGTAGTGTCTTACTTGCAACTGAAGAAATACAACAGTTAACTATTTGCATGTCAGATCTAGTGGAGACCCAGTGGAGAGATAGGTGAAAGGGTGAGATGGACTATCAGTTGTGACTATAGTGATGCATTCAATTCATTTACACGCACATTGGAGATGTTTATCAAGATTGTGCAGTAAATGCAAGGTAAGGTCGAATTCATTCAGGGTTATTCTTCAGCAGGCATTACGCAGTGGAGGCAGGCTGTCAGGAGGCAAGAAATTGGTGCATATATATGCAAATTTCTACATGATAGTGTGTGACGATTGTATATTGTATTGATAGCTCTATGAGCTGATATTTGTATCATATTGTTACATGTTCCATTGATATACATAATATATGATAGTTGGGATTTTTAGCTTTAAGCTTTCTGTTTGGTCTCAATCTAGTCTCCTAAATTGAGCTCATTTAATTGTCAACCAGGGTTGGTAAACTGCTGAAGTGAAGTGTACTGTATGTACCTAGGTGCTTGTTTCCTAATGCGTTGTGTGTAGTGTTTTGTGATGTTTTTGGTATTTTGTGATGATTTATGATGTTTTTGGTCTTTTGGTGGTTTTATGTTCACAAGAAAAATGCCTAGAAAACTAATGAAAAGGAGCTAATGATTAGAAAAAAACAGAGTGAAGCCTAATTGGTTGATGTCAAATGGTAAATGCAGATGCAATACTAAAAGCATAATTAAATCTAAACTATGATTAAGCAAAAACAAAGCTTGATAATGACTTCTAAGGAAATGATTTAAAACATAAACTCAACTTGAGAAATGATCACTAAATATGAAAATCATCTAACTAAACAGTTAAACAACTAATCTTACAATGATGCAACATTTTGTCCTTGATTAGAGATTTGAAACATATTTGGAGGAAAAACATTGATACCATCCTAAGATCTTCTATTCTAGGACTAGTTCCTAACTCTGTTCTGCAATTTAATTGAATGTCACAAAACCTTTACTCAAGAGTTATTGATTTCTTTTCAAAGTAGTCTTTTGAGGGAGAGCTCTGTTTATAAAATGAGGAGGAAATTGCAGATGTACTTCAGGCCTTAAAATGATGTTTGTCTTCTGTTCATATGATTATAGATCAATTGTAGATTTTAGAACAAGAAGATGTTTGTAAATAATGAAGGCTGTTTTATTAATCTTAACAACTGAAGTTAATCTAATGTGCAGTGGATGACAATATGAATGTGAAGTGCAAGTGCAATGAGTTAATCTAAGAATGAACTTAAGATGCCACTAATCTAAAACAATGTTGAACTACAAGTCATCATCAAACTCAAAACAAAGTAACTGAACATGAGTTAAGTGCAATTAAACTCCAGAGCATCCTAACTAAGCTACCATGCATTATTCTATGAAATTATACAGTCTATTTGTCCATCATTATTGATATTTTGGAAGAATTCCTTCTTTTGGAAGAGCTAGAACAATTCTAACTGTGTAATTGAGTGCAAATGAAAATATAAAGGACTGAAAGCAATGAAAAACTAAGATATCATATCCATATCCTACTCGTCATTATGATGTTTTGGGCAAGCATTTAAGAGCAAGAACAGAGATGACACTTAGTACAAACACACAACTAAATCATTCATTATCACGGTTATGTCTTGGACTCTTTAAGAATTTGTTGGAAGAGTTTCTTCTTGTGGAAGAGTGATTGGAACAAGTGTAACTGTGATGATGAACAACAAAAACTACAACTAAATCCTACAGTACTATAGCCATTTCCCATTCATCATTATAATCTTTTGGAAGAGCTTCTTCTTGTGGAAGAGTTAGAATGAGTATAACTACAGTAGCTAATTAAAACAACTACGAATTCAACTCCAAATCCTACAATACTATAGCCATTTCCCATTCATCATTATAATTTATTGGAAGAGCTTCTTCTTGTGGAAGAGTTAGAATGAGTATAACTACAGTAGCTAATTAAAACAACTATGAATTCAACTTCTAAAACGTAATGGCAACTAGAATACTTATCTAATTTACGCAAATAAAATTCGTGCAAGAGGCAGGGGCCCTCTACCACCTGACGGAATTCAACTCCAAATTAAATCAACGCCTTCAAAACAACTCTGTCTGCTTCATTAAAGATGAAATAACTTGAACATAACACTCTGCGTCTTCAGAAATGTAGCACAGAATCTAAATAAAATCTAGCATAAAAGCTAACATCAAATCTCGGTTTCTCAAGTGTTTATATAGCAAATGCACATAACAAGACTTGCAACAATTCAGGAACACTGTCTTTCCTTATCGGAATCACATTAGGACTCTTGAAGTCGCTGCGTGGAGAGGAAAAAGACATCTGGACTGAGACAGTCCTAATAGAAGTCTGCTTTCCTAAATGTGTTCCCTCGTTCCAAAACCATACCCAGAATTCGTTTCTTCCTCCATGATGAGCAATGAACCATGTAGACATGACGTGGATTATGCCCATATGCGGTTTTTCTCAAGAGGCCACCTGGAACATACCCAAACGTGAAGACAGCTGCAGAATCGCCGGTTAGCTACGGAATGTCTGCATTCTGCAGCTAGTTCTAGTCAAAATGCTTTACAATGGAAAAAATCACAAAGCTTAGCAAGTCAGTCATGTAAATCATTCTAAAGTAATTTTAACCATATTCATTGATCAATTGGGTCTAGGATAGCAATGGACAAGGGAAAATGAGGTAAAATGAGATGAAAGAAAGGACAATTTCGAGGCTCAACACACCCCCACTGCTGTCTCTTTGCATGTCCTCATGCAAATTATCCTATGAACTCAGAGGCTTCTGCAAGAACATCTAATCCTCTCCTTCTCCTTTGTCTGGAAGCTAGAGATCTTCTGGGTTTTCTGATAACAAGTTTGAACCTTAGGTTGGTGAGTGCCCTGATTAGCTTCTTGTTCCTTTTCTTAAATTTTTCATTGGTCTTCTCCACTTTGTCTATATGTAGGGATAAGGTTGAGTTCATATCAGTTTTGAGCTTGACTTGATCCTTGAGAATTTCATTCTCATTTTTGATGTGTCTATTCAGTAATTCCAACTCATACCCATCCCTTCTTAATACATCTATTTCAGACAGTGGAGGACTGGGGGTTCTCTCTCTGCTTTCTGAAGCTCTCCTCTCCAAAGTTTCCACATAGTCATAAATTTCCTGTTGAGGAGGGTCAATTTCAGGGGTTCCTTCATTAAAATGCTCTTCAACATCTTCTTCACTGGATGTTTCTTCATCTTCTATATTGATTACCCCTGTTTGTTTGATTAGTGTTTTCTTCAGTTTCCCCTTTAGTCTGTGGCTTCTTCTAGGCTGAGAAGATCCCTCTTCTTTCTCTGTGGCAGATTTCTTGATTATCTTCTCTTTCTTAAGTTGCCACTTGATTTGAGTCAACTTCTCTAAAATGATTTCCTCACTGCTCTCTTGGACTGTTTTGTCAATTTCAACTTTTGAAGCCCTCCATTTTCTACTTCTTCTTGTAGGCTGTGGTTCAGGTGATGGCTCTTTTGCTTCTTCAAAATGATTTCTTATTAAGAAATTGTCCCATGTATCATTTGTTTTGGCCAAATGATGCTCAATCAAAATTTTGACCAAACCATGATGATATAGGGTTGTCTCTAAAAATTGAACCCTTCTTTGAACACAGGCAGCCATCTTTTTCAGACTTTGAAGTAAGAAATATGGTAGGTTTAAGTCTTCCCCCAGAAAATGCATCATTAGTCTAATGTGGTAGACATAAAATGTTCCATATCTACCCTCACATGTAATAAATTTTTGCAGAAGAAGTAGTATGTTTCTCCATTTGTTTTTCAATGCAGAACTGGGAATTCCTTTCTTAAATACAGTGACATCCATACCTGGTGTTTTTAAAATTTTCTTCCAGGATTCATTGTGGAATTCTCTGTTTTTGAACCATCTCTCTCCAGTTCTGAGCAATCCTGTAGCCTCTGCAATGAAAAATTCAGTGACATTAAATTTGACATCTCCCACTTCAACTTCGGTTCCTTGAAATGATCTTGCAAATGTTTTAGTGACTTCCTTGTGGAAGCCATTAAATTTCTCCAAAAATTGAAGCCATCCTATCTGTTGTAACATTTCTTTGCATTGAGGGTAGCCTTCTAAATATTTTGAACCCACTGGTTCTGTTCTTACAATGAAACCCATGATTGCTTCTTCAATGTTCAAATTAACACTCTTCTACCCACAAAAATAATAGCTTTCACCTTCGAATTGAAATGACTTCAAGTTCTAAATGAAAATAGCTTCAAACTTCAGAATGACATACCTCTGATTGATAATGACAAATGTCTTCAAATTTCGGAAGGATATACCTCCATTGACAATTGAACTTTGGACTGATATGCCTCTATTTGACAGTGACAAATGACTTCAAATTTCCCACACTACTATGCCTCTGTTTCTCGGTGGAAAATAATTTTAAATTCACATACTGCTATATCTCTATCTCTTGGTCACAAATGGTTTCAACTTCTTCACTGCAATACCTCTGTCTTTTGGTAGCAAATGGTTTCAAATTCAACACTGCAATACCTCTGTCTTCTAGTGACGAAAGACTTCAAACTCTACGTTTACAATGATAATGCTCTACCTCTGCCCACAGTGATACAATGCTATTCAAACACTGCCATACCTCTGCATTTACAGTGATAATTCTCTATCTCTGCCCACAGTGATACTTTGTCTTCCCACGGAATCAAATGGCTTCAAATTATCACGCTGCTATGCCTCCAAATTTACCCTTATGCTCTGCTCTGCGTTTACAATGATAATGCTCAATGCTATTCAAACTGATATCCTTTTTTTACTCTACTCTCGGTGATAAGAATATCTCTGTGTACGAAATGAAATGCCGGCTACAGAATGGAGTGATGGCAGTGGTCACAGAATGAAGTAGTGGAGTGAGGTGGAGGGAATGAATTAATGATTGAAGAGATGGTGGAGATTTTTACAACGGCAAGGAGAATCATCATTGAATGATTTGGTTAAGAGACGTGAAGAATTCAAATACCTCGACCATTTTAACCGCTTAAATGATATTGGGCATGAAATTTGAAATGGGATATTTTAATCCAAATTCTGTGGAGGGTTTATTGGTCTTGATCAATAAAAATAATTAAAACAACCTTTTCGAACAATCCATAACTAAAAATATGCTAAACTTTTATGAAATGCCATTATAATTTAAACTTGTTACCTCTGCCTTTCATTTGATTTTTTTGTAGTCTTTGTCTTCTTGTTCACCTTTGGAAGAGTCTTCATTATCCTTCTTTGATGCTTTTGATTCATGGATACACTGGGTCACTTTGTTGCAAATCTAATGTCTGCTGATCGATGCCTTTAGGGTTTGTAGCTGCGGAAAGACTGTCTGGCTGCAGAAAGGCTGATCAGCTGCAGAATGTCTACTGAGCTGCAGAATGTTCCTGTAGAGCATTTTAATCATAAAATGGAGTGTTTTTGGAATATGGGTGAAATGTTATATGTTATGAATGAAGATGGATGATGGATTATGATATGTATGAAGTGGATGATGAAATGGAATGGATTCAGTTTATGAAATGGAGTGAAAGAACATAAGAACTGTACTGCAATTCATGACATGTTTTATTCACTTGCAGCAAGACATCAAATTTTGTATTTTGACATGAAAATGAAATGGATGGAGGATGGAATGAGATGAATGAAATGTGGAATGGAGTGAAATATGAATGATGGATGAGATGGAGTATGGATGGATAAGTGAATGGAGTGAAATGAAATAAGATGAATCATAAGCACTATGGATCTGAACTTATGATTTTTGTAACAGCTGCTTGTAAAAACAAAAATGGGAAAAGTTAGAGTGTCAGAGAGACTCTGATTTTCACCCTATCTTTTCTGTATAAACATGCCAATCAATGATTGGTTTTCATGTTTATACCTTTATTTTTATTTTTATATTTTATATTTTTATTTTTATTTTTTTAATTTTTTTTCAAAAAGAAATGCTTCAGAAAATTTAATCAAGTTGATGAAGAAGAGAGACTCTTCTTCATTAACTTCACATCATTTCTTTCTTAGAACTTCTCGAAAAATTCTTCTCTTGAGAGTGGTTTGTGACATAGCTTCAATCTATGACCATTCACAAGAAAAGTGACCTCTTCTTCATCTATAGTTCTGATTTTTGCTGCCCCATTATCAAAAATTCGAACAATTTCATATGGCCCAAGCCAATGTGTCTGAAATTTCCCTTGAAAATCCTTGAATTTTGAATCAAACAAGAGAGCCCAGTCACCCTCTTTGAATTTCTTCTCCTTGATGTACTCGTCATGCCATCTAGCCCTTTGCTGTTAGACTAGACTTGTTTTCTGAACTGCATCTTGTCTGATCTCATCCAATTCATTAATTTGCTCCAGTCTATGCTTTTGTGCCTCTGTTAGATCAAGTCCTAGTTGAACTGCCATCTTGAAGGTTTGAATTTGGAACTCTATGGGAAACAAAACTTGCTTTCCATAAACAAGCTCATAAGGAGTATGGCCTATTGTGTTTCTCCATGTAGTTCTATAGGCCCACAAGGCTTCAGGAAGCCTATCTACCCAATCTCTTCTATGTAAATGAACAGTTTTTGTTAGGATTCCTTCAATGACTTTATTAGTAGATTCCACTTGACCATTTGCTTGTGGATGATAAGGAGTAGATTTTCTATGTCTGATCTTGCACTTCTTCATTAATTGCTCCACTAGCCTTGATGTAAATTGAGCTCCTTGATCTGTAACAATTTCCCTTGGGACACCAAAACGAGTAAAAATATCCTCAAAAAGAAAATTAACTACAGATGATTCATTAGCAACAAGTAATGGTTTAGCTTCTACCCATTTAGTAACATAATCAATGCAAACTAATATATATTTCTTTTGTCTTGATGGAGGACTAATAGGTCCTACAAAATCCAAAGCCCATTTTTCAAAAGGTTCAATGTGTACCTGAGGTTGTAATGGAATCTCACCTGAAGGAGAAGGTTTCCCTACCCTTTGGCAACTGTCACACCTTTTGACATACTCCTTAGCATCTTTAAACAAGGATGGCCAATAATATCCTAAATTAAGGATCTTATAGGTTGTCCTCTTATCTGCAAAGTGTCCGCCACAAGGCTCATCATGACATGCCTTGAGAATCTCAGGCATTTCATCTTCACGAACACACCTTCTTATGATCAAATCTAGACCTGTCTTGTACAACTCATTAGTGACCCATGAATAATTTGCACTATCATTAATGATTTTTATTTTATCCCTTGCATTCATAATTGAAGGAAATTTTCCTGAAACTAAATAATTGGCAATATCAACAAACCATGGAGTTTGAGTAGAGATTGCAAAAAGATATTCATCGGGAAATTGATCTTCAACCGGAGTGTCATCTTTGATATTTTGGATTCTAGACAGGAAATCAGCCACAGTGTTTTGTTTTCCAGGCCTATCTAGAATAGTAATGTTGAATTCTTGCAATAGTAACAACCATCTTATAACTCTGCCATTAGTGATTGATTTATTCATTAAATATCTAATTGCAGAATGATCAGTGTGGACAAAAGTTTCATAGCCTGTTATATAGTGTTTAAATTTGTTTATGGCATGAACAACAGCTAAAAACTCTTTTTCAGTTACAGTATAGTTTAACTCTGCAGGAGTCAAATTTTTACTGATATAATAGATGGCATAGGGAATTAAATATTTTTGTCCCAATACTGCTCCTAGAGCTGTATCGGAAGCATCTATCGAGATATGAAAAGGTAACTTCCAGTTAGGTCCCCTTAATATAGGTGCTTCAGAAATTTTGGTTTTCAGGGTTTCAAAAGCTAACTGGCAATCAGAAGTCCACTTAAATTCACAATCTTTGGTGAGTAATTTGAAGAGAGGAGATGCTATTTTGGTGAAATTTTCTATAAATCTCCGATAATACCATGTAAATCCTAGAAAACTTCTAACATCTCTTTGACAACTTGGAATGGATAGGTTAGAAATAACTTCAACTTTTGCCTCATCGACTCTAATCCCATCCCCTGAAATGTGGTGCCCTAAAACAATACCTTCAGTAAACATCATAAAACATTTTTCATGACTAAGTGAAAGGTTTTCTTCTTGACATCTTTTTAAGACTTTTTCCAAGTTTTCTAAAGCCTCTTCAAATGTATTCCCATAAACTGTGAAATCATCCATGTACACCTCTACACAGTCATGTATTAGATCTGAAAAAATTCCTAATACTGCCCTTTGGAATGTTGCAGGTGCATTGCATAATCCAAATGGCAATGCTCGGTAAGCATAAATACCCCAAGGACAGGTGAATGTGGTTTTGTCTTGATCTTCAAGTGCTACTTGGATTTGATTGTAACCACTAAACCCATCTAAGAATGAAAAGTACTTTTTGCCAGCTAATGTATCTAATACTTGATCTATGAAAGGTAAAGGAAAATGGTCTTTAAGAGTAGATTTATTCAGTTCTCGGTAGTCAACACACACCCTCCATTTTCCATTTTTCTTTGGCACAATTACCAAAGGAGAAACCCACTGACTATCTGAAATAGGATAGATGAAATTAACATTTATCAATTTTTGCAATTCTTCCTTGACAATTTCCCTAAGATTTGGATTCATCCGTCTTTGAGGCTGTCTGATTGGTTTGCAATTTGCCTCTATATAGATGTGATGAGTACAAGTCTTGGGACTTATCCCTTTCATGTCAGTGTATTCCCATGCATATGCAGAAGAATGTCTCTGTAATACTTTGACTAACTCTTATTGTTGAGATTTTTCTAGGTTTTTGTTTATGTTCAAAGTTTTGCCTGGAAAAATTTCACTTGTAGAGCTGCCAAATTTGTCCATAGAATGAAGAGACATCTGCCTAGATGACAAAAACTCAATATTGGATCCCTCTTGAAATGATTCATGTTTGTGTTCTGGAGAGAATTCAAAGTTTTCTAGAGTATTCAGAATTTGATTATCTTCACTAATTTCTGAAATTGTGAAGAGTGGTTGTAAATATTCTTCATCCTCTATCCATTGAGTGTCATCTAGATCTGTAATTTTCCTAGCTGGAGGATATAAAGCGAATTTATTTGTTGAACTACCATCAGAAATATACATATCACCAGACCTACAACTAATAAAAGCATCAGCTGTGGCCAACCAAGGTCTTCCTAATATAACAGGATGGCCTCCTAGATTATTCTTGGGAGTTAGGATCATGAAATCCACAGGGTATTCCCAAGAATCTAGGGACACTGGAATGTCTTCTATTACCCCATCTGGTCTGATCATAGATCTATCTGCTAATTGTAATAGTGTGGGTGTAAAGAGAAGATTAGGAAGTTTCAGTTTGTCCATGATTTGTCTACTCATGATATTTATTGTTGCTCCTAAATCAATGAGTGTGTTTTGAATTTCAATTCCATTGATGTGAATTTTGACAATTGGATTTCCTGGGTCAAGATACTTTGGAATAACAATATTTCCCATCATAATGTCTGCTATTTGTCCTACCAGTTGAATTTTCTTGGTTTCTCTTATTCTTTTTCTTGTTGTCTTCATACTCAACTCCTTTATTGTTTTGGCTAAAATTGGGATTTCCTTGATGGCTTGCAATAATGGAATTTTAGTGCAAACATTTCTCAATTCATCTAAGAAATCATAATTAGGCACCATGATCTGTTTTTCTACACCTCTATCAATTTGTAATCTTTCCGGAAAGGGAGGTATAGAAGTAGATGTGGATGGTTGCTCTAATACAGGAGTTGGATTTATTGGATCTTTTTGTTTTAGTTTTTCAATGTGTGGGTCTTGAAAGGATGTGTCTTCCTCAAGACTTTTATTCACCTACAGGGAGTCTTCCTCAGAATTATCTTGTTCTTGTATGATCACAGAAGGTTTCCTCCTTTCAAGTATCTTTCCAGACCTAAGTTGAACATCACTAAGGTCTAAAGGAGTAATTAAATAAGTTGGAAACTGTTGTCCTTCTATCATGTATGTATTCTAAGGGTTCTTATTATTGGGGTTTGGTATGGGTTGAGCCGGAAATTGATTGGATTTTTGAGGGAATGGTAATGGAAGTGGTTTATTTTGATGTTGTTGGTTCTGATGATGTTGTTGAGAATTTTGTTGAAGATTTTGAGGAAAATTTTGTTGAGGATTTTGAGGATAAAAATGTGGATATGGTGGATAGGATGATGGATACTGGTAATATGGAGAGTATCTTCCATAGGGACTTTGTGATCCTTGTGCCTAAGCTTGAGATTGATTTTGAAATTGGGGCCAAGGTTGCTGCCAAGAATTCCAAGGTGGAGGTTGATTATACATTTGATCATGGAATCCTTGTGTCTGAGGTCCTTGCCAAGGTCTTCTAGATACAAAATTGAGAGACTCTGTGGAATCTGTAGGAGTTTCCTCCTAAAAGATAGCTTTGAGACCAGGAAGAGAAGGACAATTCTTGGTCTCATGTTTCTCAGAACAAATGACACAGGTTTCTACAACTTTTACATCTAAAGGACACTCTCTCAAGGCATGTTTCTTTCTACATTTGGGACAAAAGATTGCCAAAGCATCAGATTCAGCCTTTTACTTGTTTTGTATCTTGAGGGTGTCTATTTGTTCACTAAGACTCCCTAAGATGTCAGATTTAAAATCATCAAGCACGTGTCCTATTTCTGATCTACTTACTGTCCTAGAAGCAGACTTACTTGCCCTTGCAAGAGCAGGATCTCTAGGACCTTTGACAGTTTTAGATTTCCCTCTCGAAAGGTTGATACATAACTCATATATTTCAGGTAATTTGAGTTGTGATATATCCCCTTTTCCCATCATGTTAAGAATATCCAACCATTCATCCCTAATTTTTTTCAACAAAAGAGCTTTTAGGGTGTCTTGATCTAGGTTTTCCATTTTTTCCCTTTTGATGTTGTAATTAAATATCTCTAACAAATCTTCTAAGTTTTCATCTTCTTTTTGTAACATCTTGAACACTTCTTCCTTATGATTAACCGACATACAATAATCCAAATATCTCTCTAGAAATGCTTGTTTCATGTCTTCCCATGTTCTAATAGAACTACTGATTAGACTCATAAACCACTTCAATGCTGCTCCCTTCAAAGTTGAAGGAAATAATTTCAGTTTTTGAGCATCTTGTAGGTAGTCATAAGTTCTACACAGGACTTCAAATTCGAATGAGAAGGTTTCAGGATCTTCAGTTTTAAGTCCATAGAAGTTTGGAAGGACAGAGGGTGAAATGTTTTTCATGGTTGTATTGGTTTCTTCATCAAGTATAGGAAACCCAAAAGAGCTTCCTATTCTACCTCTTCCTCCATTTGCACCTCTACCTCCTTCTCCTCTTCCTCCTTCTCCTCTACCTCTACCTCCAAATAGTGTGTTTTCTCCATTAAAAACTCCTCCTCCTCCTTCTTCTGCCATGGTTGGCTCTCTTGTAGAAGTGGAAAGGTTTGTATCCCTACTAGGAGTCTTTAGATCTTCTTCTATGGTAGGCTCAGTGGATGAAGTGGAAGGTTTCTCTAATGGAATAGTTGACCTTAGATCTTCTAGAAGTCTAGGATCAGGAGAGGATGGAATATGGGTATGAGTTGAAGGTGTACTAGCTCTGAATCTAGATGAAACAAGTGGTGTTCTAGAAATCAATCTTTTGCCTCTGCTGCTTATAAATCTCCCCCTTGAATCTCTCTCCCTATGCATAAAATTGTTTTTGGATGCTAAGAAACAAAGGTTACCTAGTTTTCACTTCCCCGGCAACGACGCCAAAATGTTTGGTCTCAATCTAGTCTCCTAAATTGAGCTCATTTAATTGTCAACCAGGGTTGGTAAACTGCTGAAGTGAAGTGTACTGTATGTACCTAGGTGCTTGTTTCCTAATGCGTTGTGTGTAGTGTTTTGTGATGTTTTTAGTCTTTTTGTGATGATTTATGATGTTTTTGGTCTTTTGGTGGTTTTATGTTCACAAGAAAAATGCCTAGAAAACTAATGGAAAGGAGCTAATGATTAAGAAAAACAGAGTGAAGCCTAATTGGTTGATGTCAAATGGTAAATGCAGATGCAATACTAAAAGCAGAATCAAATCTAAACTATGATTAAGCAAAAACAAAGCTTGATAATGACTTCTAAGGAAATGATTCAAAACATAAACTCAACTTGAGAAATGATCACTAAGTATGCAAATCCTCTAACTAATCAGTTAAACAACTAATCTTACAATGATGCAACATTTTGTCCTTGATTAGAGATTTGAAACATATTTGGAGGAAAAACATTGATACCATCCTAAGATCTTTTATTCTAGGACTAGTTCCTAACTCTATTCTGCAATTTAATTGAATGTCACAAGACCTTACTCAAGAGTTATTGATTTCTTTTCAAAGTAGTCTTTTGAGGGAGGGCTCTATTTATGAAATGATAAGGAAATTGCAGAGGTACTTCAGGCCTTAAAATGATGTTGTCTTCTGTTCATATGGTTATGGATCAATTGTAGATTTTAGAACAAGAAGATGTTTGTAAATAATGAAGGCTGTTTTGTTAAGTTTAAAAACTAAAGTAGTCTAATATGCAGTGAATGCCAACTGAATATGGAGTGCAAATGCAATGAGTTAAGCTAAGAATGAAATTAAGATGTTACTAATCTAAAACAATGTTGAACTACAATTCATCATCAAACTCAAAACAAAATAACTGAACATGAGTTAAGTGCAATTAAACTCCGGAGCATCCTAACTAAGCTACCATGCATTATTCTATGGAATTATACAGTTTGTTTGTCTATCATGATTGATATATTGGAAGAGTTCCTTCTTTTGGAAGAGTTTTTAGAACAATCCTGACTGTGTAATTGAGTGCAAATGCAAACATAAAGACTGAAAGCAATGAAAAACTAAGATATCATAGCCATCTCCTACTCGTCATTGTGATATTTTGGACAAGCGTTTAAGAGCAAGAACAACAATGGTACTCAGTTCAAACACACAACTAAAACATTCATTATCACGGTTATGCTTTGGACCCTTAAGGATTTCTTGGAAAAGTTTCTTCTTGTGGAAGAGTGATTAGAAAAAGTGTAACTGTGATAGTGAACAACAAAAATTACAATTAAATCCTACAATACCATAGCCATTTCCCATTCATCATTATAATATTTTGGAAGAGCTTCTTCTTTTGGAAGATTTAGAATGAGTATAACTACAGTAGCTAATAAAAACAACTACGAATTCAACTTCAAATCCTACAATACTATAGCCATTTCCCATTCATCATTATAATATTTTGGAAGAGTTTCTTCTTTTGGAAGAGTTAGAATGAGTATAACTATAGTAGCTAATTAAAACAACTACGAATTCAACTTCAAAAACGTAAAGGCAGCTAGAATACTTATCTAAATTACGCAAATAAATCCGTGCAAGAGGCAGGGGCCCTCTACCACCTGACGGAATCTAACTTCGAATCAAATCAACGCTTTCAAAACAACACTGTCTGCTTCATTAAAAGAGAAATAGCTTGAACATAGCACTCTGCGTCTTCAGAAATGTAGCACAGAATCTAAGCAAAATCTAGAACAAAATCTAGCCTAGCTCTCAGTTTCCCAAGTGTTTATATAACAAATGTAAATAAAAAGACTTGCAACAATTTCAGGAACAATAGAAGAGGCATCGAATCACATTAGACTTGAAGTGGTCGCGTAAAGAGGAAAAAAGACACCGGACTAAGACAACGAATAGAAGTCTGCCTTCCTAAATGTGTTCCCACGTACCAAAACCATACCCAGAATTCGTTTCTTCCTCCATGATGAGCAACGAACCATGTAGACATGACGTGGATTATGCCCATATGCGGTTTTTCTTGAGATGCCACCTCGATGCCATTCTGCAGCTAGTTCCGGTCAAAATGCATTACAATGACAAAAATCACAAAATTTAGCAAGTCAGTCATGTTAATCATTCTAAAAGTAATTTTAACTAAATTCATTGATCAATTGGGTCTAGGATAGCAATGGACAAGGGAAAATGAGGTAAAGTAAGATGAAAGAAAGCACAATTTTGAGGCTCAACAGATATCTTTCTATGCTTCATAAGTACATATGTTATACTTCTAAATCATGTCTTGGAAGTTGTTGTTTTGCTGGAAATTATTCACCAGTTGGTTTCATACCCAAGTCTTTTTCTCATTTTCAGCATCCAATACATGAAAAATATAATGGTTTAAAACAACATAAATATTTGAAATTTCGCAAGAATTGTCTAGCACACTTTGAATATGAATTTTGAAGTCAATTGCATGATGCTGTATAGTATCAAGTGTCATTTTGAATACCAAATGTTTCACAAGAGACTTCTCAACATGCTACCCTGCAGTAAGGATTAAATGACAATATTGCATCAACTATTTCCATAATAAAAGTGCACCTCGGCCATAAGACTAAACAACTACAAATGTTGTAGATCTAACAAGACCACACAATAAAATGTATTCCACAAGGCCAATACTGTACGAAAAATGAAAATGAGTTTGCAACCAAAAATACCTTAGGCAAGTAATTCAATTAGATACACCAAACCATCAGCAAAAAGGAAAACCAGCCTTCTCAAAAGGCAAGCGTTTACCTCGTTTGACAAAATTTTGAGTTCCGAAACAAGGGCCTTTATTGTCTTGTCAATGCCCCTAGTAATTTGAACAGGGTTTGCACCTGCTGGAACAACCTAAACAAAAAGGTTTCATTTCAAATTATTTTCCACAAATTTAAGATACAACCATTGTTAGTTTTGTATTTCCTAACAGGCTCATAAATTTTGACAAAAGAACCAAAATTTTTTAATACCTAATAGCAATTTTTTCACTCAAAAACTATCTTAGACTCAATAAGCCCAACCCAAAACTAAAAAACCAAACACCATAAGACCCTACAAAAATGAATAGATGATCTTAATCCAGTACTATCAACAAAAAGTTACCTTTACACCCTCACTTATTAAACCATGTGCAAGAACAACAGATGTTGCGGTTCCATCCCCGGCTAAATCATTTGTCTTTGACGCAGCTTGCCTTACCAACTTGGCCCCAATATTTTCAACTAGGTCCTCTAATTCAACCAATAAAAAGGCCAAAACCATAGCATTGAGATACATTTCATTACACTGTCAATAACAATAAAATTTGACTCAGCCATAACCCTTTCCGTTTATTGTTGTGAAAGCATTACTCTAATGTGGCTAGTCCATAGGCCAAGTAGACCACTGGGTAACAAATATGTTTCCTTTCACCTTTGAGTTTTCAAATTATGCCTACCAAATCTAAGACATTTAAGAGAGGGAACTAATACAACGTTAAAAATAAAACCAGAGCACACATCTACAAATTACCTCCTTAGCTACTGTCACACCATCATTAACTATTTTCGGAGAACCATGCTTGCTCTCCAAGACAACATTTTTCCCTTCGCCCCAAGGGTGACTCCAACAAGATCAATAAGTTTGTTCACACTGCCTGCAAGACAAATTGACAATGCTTTCAGTAAGTGTGAAATTGAATGCCAGACCATATGCCAAAACAACCCTCCATGAAAAATTAAAATAACACATTAAAATCAAATATAAGTGGACAAGGAAAGATCCACCGCAATGAAGTTTCACGTGCAGGTGACCTTCCTTTAAACATAATTTTTTCTCTGACCTGCAATTTTTTTGTCACTGAGCCATCCTTGTTGAAGTACAACTCCTTTTCCATAGCTTTGGTATTAAATACCTTCTCTCTGTCACGTAATATCAGAGTCCCTCTTCTGCTTGAGTGATTAAAGGAAATGGGTGAAAAAACTGAAAGAGAAGACAATTGTATGCCATAATTATCAAACATTGCACCCAACTTCTTCCCCTTTCCATTGTTACCCAATGAGGTAGATGTGGAAATTGTTGTTATACTCCCCAAAGCATAGGCCATCTTCTCTTATCCTGAATATAGAATTACAATATCTTCATATTATTATGAACCTTAAAAAACATGACTCCCATTGCTAAAATCCACTTTTAAGTTGCAACATGAAAACTAAACAACTATCAGAACTTTTAGCAACTTCTGGAGCATTAAGAGAGAAACAACCAAAGAGAAATACAACCACAATCCTCATTTTAATGATACCGGACTATATATTTGCATTAATATAATAGAAAGAAATCACGACTATATTAAGGCTAGCACAAAACAATCTTTAACCAGTGTCTCTCGCGGCCTTCAGGTTGCCATGCTAGAGGTTGCATATTTTTAATTTAAATTCTTGACCTCTTGTGCCCATCTATGAATGCATCCAATGGGATATCTACATCAAATGCTCCTTTATATCCCAAAAAACAAATTCCCTACTACAAGAGCACCAGTATTGATGGATCACCCCACACCATCCCACCCACTAGAAACGGTGAAAAAGGAAACCCAAGAAAAATTTTGAAATATCTCAAGATGACTATATGGGTGGTTCTTATGAATCAACCAACCATTCACAGCATGCTCATCAATCCAAACCATGAGTATTATGTGACGATATTCAAGCAGGCACTGAATCGTATTTCTGAAGCTATGTTAGAGAAACCCTAAACTCTCACTAAAAAAATAAAAATATACTCAACAACAAAGATGATCACACTCTGCGTAGCCCTGGAGGATATTTGGGGGTGATGAGTCCAATAGGTCTCGATGAACTATTGCCCTCACTGGGGAATACTATTGCAGTGGAATTTGATACTATTTTGGATGTTGAATTCCACGATCCTAATCGAAACCAGTACCTTCAGCTCCAGTACCTGTTCACAAAAGAGGGTGCCATAGTCATTCATGCGTGTAGAGAGGGTGAATTGCAGGCATTGCAACAGGAGGTGTTGTTGTTGTTGCATTGGCCACTAGATTGTTTCTCTGGTTCTGTTACAAGCGCAGAGTATTGAAAAAGACAGACAAATTTAGTTCATATATTGTGAAATTGCCTTGTAAAATCACCTACAAAGAGCTCAGCAATTCTATGAAAGAATTTTTTTGAATGTGATTGATAATCGATAATTGCAAGCAACGGTAATCCCCTTGTGAAACCCAAATTTCTGAGCATTTTCTAAAACCTGATGACAAATTCATTGCAATGAACAAGTGCCTAGGTCCATATTATGTTCAAATCTACCAAGCACCAAGATCTATAAAAAAAAATCCACAGTATCTGCGAACTAAGAAGAAGAGGCAAAAAAATGTATTCTGCTTAGCTGTTCGAATAGTGGTTGGGGTTTACGTCACGGAAAAAATTTGACAGAGCCCATGTAGCATTTCTTATCATTGAAATTCTGGCAGTATCATTCAACTGGGAAAGCACCTGCCTTAGAGCTACATGACTGAGGGAAATATCCCTAAATGTTGCAGAGTCTCTAGCAATATTTCCCAAAGCCCAAACAACCTTACACGAACACTAGTTGAACTCAAAGTTGGGTACTAGTTTTTTAAATCAAATTCCAAAATTACAGACATATAAAGATAGTTGGGAAGAATAATTTTATGCCTCTAAAATAAACATGCTACCTGTTCTCGAACATTATCATTCCCAGAGGTAAGAAGTTCCACAAATATAGGCAGTGCCCTGTAATCAATCACAACCTTTTTATTCTCAGAGGTTCTTGAGACTATATTAGTCAAAGCCAAAGCTGCTTCAAACTGCATTATCAATCACAAGGTATCACCATCAAAGCTATAATTTTAAGATAACAATTTATCTACCATTGAAAATATAATTTTAAAATAGATACACCTACTGATATATACACCTAGTGAGAGTAGAGGTTAGGAAATTATAATAATAATTATTACAAGATATCACTTACAGTGCAGTTGATTGTTCATTGTATGATGTAACTATAATTTTAAAGAAGACACACTTAGTGATATAGACACCACCAAGTGAGAGCAGAGGTTATGAAATTATAATGAGAATTATTTCAAGATATCATATTACTCATAGTACATTTAATTGTTTATTGTTTGGTGTAATAATTGTTTATTATTTATAAACACAATCAAACATATTATGAGGGACGATGATGAAATTGACAATGGTCTCATAACAAACCATAACGGGCACATCCCCTGGCAAGATAGACTCTGAATAAGAAAGAAAGCAAAACAAAGTGATTACTTACAGGATCATAGGCTTCCTGAAGAACAAGATCCAGAGCAGCATACGTAACCCCTAAAGCAACACCTCTCTCTGCAAGACGAATCACTACATCTTTCATATGTAGTCTAGAAATTTTTCTGAGCTCATCACGAGAAAGAGGATCAAATACAACTATCTCATCAAGTCTATTCAATAGCTCTGGCCTGAAATGTCTTATAACCTGCAAAAATATTCAAAGGCATGTCAAAGCACTACAGCCAACTTCGTGATAAAATTATATAAAAAATATGCATACACAGAGTCCAGGAGAATGAAACGGCAGGTGTATTGGCAGTTGCCGAAATGCAGCAACTAAAATGGTAGCTGTATTGGCAGGTGCGTAAATGCAGCTACTAAAATAGCAGGTCTGTCGACGGTTGCAGGTGTGTGGATTGTTGATGGTATTTTCAGACCAATTCCATGGAAATATACCAGAAACTAGTGGTATGTCAAACCTAGAAGGTAACCCGAGAGACTGTGACCGTCAGATTAAACAAGTAACAGGTGTCGTGCCTAGATAAGAAGTGTTGACGAAAAAAAGTTGATCTCTTTCATAACAGAAGGCCTATCGGCCTAAATATCTAGGACATGTGGCACTCCATGATAAAGACACATGGTGTGTGGATTTGAGTTTTTCAGGTGGTCAAGTGGGCCGAAAATAGGTGAAATGTGGCACCACTCAGAGATTGACATGTGCCAATTGGTACAAATGGTAGAAAATTGGCATGCTCAAACAACAAGGTGATGCAGGAATGACATGAGGGAGAAAATATCAGAAAAGCCCCAAATCTGGAGAACTAAAGCTCATCACCAACCTGAGATTGACAACTTTACATGATGTAACCTATGAGATCGTAAATGGAGAAATCATAGTAACAATAAAGTAACCTATGTAACAATAAAGTCGGATTCATCCTGGGAGTGGTAATGGGAGAAATCATAGTGAACAACGGGAAACATGCAGAGTTGCTTACAATCAAATAGATGAAAAAACACATACAAAAAACCTAGATAATAATCATGAACAAGCTTAATATTGAATTATGAATTGTAAAGGAACTTACAAAATGTGACATTGCAAACCTGGTCAAGCGCACAAGCAAAAATATTCTGGACATGACCCTGGTTGACAAGTTGTATTGCTCATGATGCAAGAGGATTTGTACCTGCACTGCCAAGTCAATCAAAATCCATCATTATCTATACAATAAATACAAGTAATTGATGTAGTATTTTTACTCTAAGATGCATTCTTATGATAATGTTAGAACATATGTTGAAAATGTCAAAACATACCTGAATAAGCTCCTCTTCGTTTCAAGAACAATTTATTGGAGTCGCATGAACTTGGAACAAGCCTCCCACGATCTGAAAGAGTAGCAACTAAGTCAGCAGTGACTTTTTTGTTGCTACGCTGGATCAAGGGAGGTTTGCTCCAAGATTAAATCGCTCCAATAAATTATTCTCTACTAAACAGGGCCAACCACGTGAAGGTGGAAGCTCTTATGGCCCCTCCCCCCCCCCCTCACATCACTCTCAATTCCCAAATACCCAATCTATATTTCATTTTTTACTTTCATGAGCATAAAAAAAAATATTCAATAACTAATAAAAAAACAATTCAACAAAAAGTACGCAAGGAAACATTGAAATTAATGCTTGACATAAAAATAGTATGATAAATGAGTTTTTTATATAATGCAAAAAACGTTCCAAGTATGGTAACATTTTTCTTATAATAATACAATATTTTACATTATCAATTTTTCTTTTTCTTCTTCCTATTTCTAAAGCTCCTAATTACATCATCAATATCATCGTGCTCTACTTCTGTTTTGTGCCTTTCGACCCGCACTGCTGACCTAGTTGCGTAGTCACGATGTTTGGTCTCATCCAGTGATGGGGCATCGCCTACAAAAACAGATAATATTAAATTTTAATTGTCAATTTTTAAATATCATTGAACTAGTTCGCTAATATTAATAAAAAAAATTACAATGAGATTATTTACCTGGTGCACCAGTTGTCGTCGTTGGGATTGTTGCCCTGTCTTCCTTTCTGGTGGTAAGATCCTCAAGGGAAACATTCTCTATCATTTAAACAAAAAACGTTATAAGGACAACCATCAAGGTATAATTAGAAAAAATTATAAGTAGAAATTAATTACTGTCATGGCCCTCAATGATAGTAGCATTGTCGGCCTGGTCCCCACTACAATGATCAGGTTGCATGTGAGGATCATCTACATATGGCTCTAAAACTGGGTTATTTGCCTCGTCGGTAGTGCTGCTCCCCTAATTTAAAAAAATTTGTTAGAAATTAAATTTATGGACGAAAACAAACATATTGAAAGGTTAATGTTTTACCTTATCAGGCATTTTGGATCTTGGGACCTGCCCCAAGCTTCTGCGACGTTCAACTATGGCTTGATAGCCAAAATGGAAAGTGATATTTTTATCTTCCTCTATAGTTTCTATTCCAAAGTCATCACCCTACATTACATATGATTGTGTATTTTTAATCATATTTGATAGGATTACAAAAATGTTGGAAGGCGATACAATTAATTATAAGATGTTTAGCTACTTAATTACAATTCTTGCGGCCAATTTCAAGTAGCCGCCCTGGCCTAGCTTATGATGGCCCTTTTTTTCAATCCTAGCTTTGGTTGCCTTTGAGGTGTCAGGAAACCTAGCATCAAAAGATTAAAGTCAGATATGACGTAGCACACTTTTATTTTAGACATAGAGAAAATTAAAGTTATTGAATTAAAGTTGTAATTTACCTTGCGGGTCCAGTTGGCATTTTTTCTTCTTTCTTTGCCCTTTTCTCTTTTCCGTCATGGATGAGTGCTCTCCACTCACTCTCTGAAACTGCGAGAGGACGCTCATATCTAGGGTTAAATTGAAATTGCGTCCTATAGGTGTCCCTGGTATATTTCAAATATTTGCCGGCTACCTGAGCCACCGCTTTTCTATCAAATGTGCCGACCCCAAAAAGGGCTTCTAGATAATCTAAAAGTTCTTTTTTCAGGTTGGAATTCTGGGAATTCCACCCTGTACGTATGGTTGGGCCAAAAATTACGAACGCATGGCTCTCCAGAATCCTGTAGAACTCATTGTTTCCTACACAGAATAAAACCAAAAGAAAAAGAAGATATTATCATTAATTTAAAAATAAAAATCATGATAAATATGTTTTAGATAAAGTACATGAAATAGTTAAAATATTAAAATTTACCTGGGAGTTGTACATGCTTTATAGGGACACCCTCATCGTTCACCAAAAACGTGCCATTAATGGTCCCTGTGGAGCTAACACGTGTAGCTCCAGGAAACGCAATAATGTAGTTGGCCATATCAGCCTCATCATTGCCAACACGTTCAGCAGTTGGCTGGGTGTCAGCTTGGGCAGGGTGTGTTTCTTGGCTAGCACCTAAAGGAGTAGAAGGTGTACGAGAGGGTTTTTGGGCAATCTCTTTCCCTTGTGTCCCACTACCACCAACACCGGGTTCAGCAAATGCCAGAAGACGCTACATACAAAAGAACTTTTTGTTAGTTTAGTCAATGTAAAAATTAAAAATCAAACTATCGCAATTCATCTCATGCAGAACAAAAAAAATATCCTTTTGACTTTTTATTATTACCTGATATCTTTCTATCTGGCTCATAAGATGTTGTATCCTCTCTTCTGTTTCAGGTGTTTGAGGCGCGTCTATCAAAGTATTAAATTCCGACCTTGCATCTCGTGCCTTTTTTTGCAACAAGAACACTTGAGATAGGGATGAAGAAAGCTCTTCCTCAAAGAGGGAATCATCAGGCATACCATGGCTAGGTGTCTACATATTTGAACAAAATTAATATTATTTCAATTATGTAAATAACTAAAATACTTGAAGATAGAGCAATGCTGGCACTTTACATGTTCTTCCGCTGGCCTCTTTCCGCGATCATCCCGTCTCGGGGTTGTTCCTGCACTGCTCTGATCAGTCTGCCACATTGCAATAAATTATAAATGTAAAAACTTGAAAACAATATCTAACTTGAAAACACAAAATGAAAACTGAAATAATTTCTAATAAGACACCGGAAGACAGAGTTAGAGTTTCAAATATGCCTTGCATTGAATTCAGTCCTGAAAACATGTCATTGCACATTAAGGCACCCAAAAATTCAATCCACGAATGATATATTTAAGTAGGCTTCTCCTATTCTGGGAAAACACCATACCTATAATGCATTCACTTGCATGTATAAAGGGAAAGGAAAACATGTTTTCATACAACGATGACAAAGGCATCTTGGGGAAAGGTATCTTCACTTTTTATTTATGTTGTTCACCCACACCACTCTCGTGTTTTCACTAATCCTGTTTTGTCATTTTTGGATTCAAATTAAGTTAAGGCCTTAAGTATTTTTTAACCTTTCGGTGTAGTTTTTATAAGTGGCATGTATGGATTTTCCATTAATTTTGCACTTTTTCTCTTCATGCGCATGTTTCCCTGGAAATCAAATGCATGATTTAGTCCCATACATTTAACAAGTTGTTGGATCAACTCCATAGGAAATATCATGTTTCCTATTCAATCAAAATTTATCTCAGTTAGGGTAGGTAGGAAGTTTTTCCCTTTGTATTAATAGGGCACTTCTAGCTTTCATTTTTATTATATCTTTCAAATTTAGTGTCGTTTCAATTAGGGCATGAATTTTTGCAACTTTCAAGGTGAGAATGAACAAAGACAAATTTTTGTGATGGATGACCGTATATGACTCCATGGCCAGAGGAAAAGGCACTAATCTACTTCTTCAAATATCTATAGTTCTCATTCACCTCATACGGAGATGGTCCCTGATTTTGAGCCAAATGTTGCAGCAAAAAGTTCCCCCCTCCATAATTTGATATTCAATGGAAATTTCTTAAATTGATGATGGGGCAAGATTATGGAACATTGGCACATACATATGTAATGGAATTCCAAGATCATGATATATGTTTGCATATGTTTATGGCAATGTTCCACCAAGTCCCCGGGAGGTGGGAGCGAGGGGACGAGGGAGCGCGGGAGCGGCCTATGCAAAAGCTCCCTACCAATTTTCAGGAAATGTGGGGGGACGTCGGGGTCATAAAAATTATAAAATTTAATATTTAAAATGTAACTATATTTTTGCAAGGAATGTATATACAGTCATCATACACTTGCATCATGAAATATAAATCATAAATGATAAAATTACAAATCGATGAATGATGAATCATATAATTGAAACAAATTTAAAAGTTAAAAGTTAAAACATACATCATACAATCATGCATGTAAGTTTGTAAGTTTGTAAATATATAATCATTAATGTAACTACTAACAATGTACAATGAAAATAAAGTTTAAGATATCATATGACATATTATATCAAGATTCAAAATAGAGTTTAAACTGAAGTTTACAACTCAAGTCTGAAACATAAAACTTAAACGCAAATAAGTTATGTCTTAAACATAAAACATAAAACATAACATATGAATATCAAATGATATCATCATACTGATAAATGAGCATAAATGCTCAAGTTAATGCCCCACTAGTCTTTGCATCCAACTTCTGCACGAATATATCAAGATCAACCATGTCACCATCTGAATCAGAATCACTTGGATTCTCAAATATGCTAAGTGGCACATAAACTTTTAACATGAGACCATAAACTAAAAGGGGTGGTGAGGGGACGTGAGGGGGCGTGAAGGGGGGTGTGAGGGGGCGTGAGGGGGCATGAAAGGGGGTGTGCGGGGGCATGAGGGAAACATCCCCTAGAAGTCCCCAAGACCTCAGAGCGCGAGGGGGCGAGGAATCTAGACCCCTAGGTGGGGGGGCGAGACCCCGTGTAACATTGGTTTATGGAGGTGGTGGAGCAAAAAAGAGCTCAAATAGAGCTGAAATTTTTCACATAAAAAGGACTGTGGGCTTGACTAATGGTTCCATTTAAAAATGATATCTAGACAGAGAATAAGTGTAGCATGCAAACATGCATTGAAAATCCATCTGAGTTTGCATTGTATTACTTATGATGGATTCAAATTTGGGTTTCAAATGCCAGGTTATGGCATGATTTTGTCGAGAAACCCTTAGTTGGATTCTCATGTTGGTTTAATTTATATTTTAAGTTTGTTTTGCAGTCTTTGGGTGATAGTAACTCATGAACTAGGTTACCAATGTGTAAAAATCATATTTCAAGAATAAAGTTGTGATTTTTTTATATTATTATTATTATCTATTAGCTATGAGTATTGACACCTAATGCCTGGAATTTTGACATCTTGATAGCATGGATAATTTCGAAAATGTTTCTAGTAATGTTAACATAATAACTATCATTATGTGTCTTCACTTTTGTCACCATAATAGACCCGTGATATGGACTCATCACACAACTTCATATGCTATGTCCCAACAAGTTCAAACTAGTTGAACCTACCTCATAGTGTGGTTATTAAGGACAAGTTGCTTGGTATATAACTCGATAGCATAGACTGCGTTGCAGTTCTAAAAAGAATCCTCAAGTGTCAAAAAAACTTCACAATATGTTCTACTATAAAGCCTTTTGGGATACTTGAAATAATATATGTATCATTGATGACTTTTAAAGTATGACAAGATCCATAGGGAAAGGAAATCAATGGAAGAGTGATCCACCAATGAGAACCTAGAATTTAGCATCAGATGAGTTAGAGTCTAGGAAATTGAAACCCTATAATTTTAATTAGTGATGAAGGACATCACATAGGTAATTATATTTTCATGTAGAATAATCTGCTAATTCAAATTTAAACTACATAATATGAAAGGCATACCATAAATTTTTCCACGTAAGTCCAAACAACCTATAAAAAGGGAAAACCTTCTTTTTCCATGGGAAATAATTTACCTTTCCTTTTTCAAGATAATCTAAATCACACAAAATATGAACTATACTGCACACATTCTTGGATAATGTGAAAGTGGAAAAGGAATACCCTACACAAGTGATGCACACATGTACATTTGAACACTAATAGATTTTGTAGTTGAAATGCAATGCTTGTTTTCATTTAAATGTAGGGTTTTTAAAGCAGGGAGAAATAATGGCTGCCAAATTAATAAGCGTTTCTTTGGGAAAAATTTAAATCTCGTATTGGGTGATGAAGATAATAGAGGGTATTGAATCTTGATTCTTGACATCTAGAGAGAACCCTACAGCCTAACACAATCCAATGGAATTGACCAAAAAAACCCAAATAGAGTCAACCCTACTATATGAGGAAGGGCCTGTAGTAAGAACTTACCATTTTTGCAAGACCCAGGGCGAATGTTGTTCAAGTAAGATACGGCTAACGTCGAGGGCGAATGTCGAGGGCGAATGTTGTTTCGCGGTGAGCCAGGCGAATGCAGGGTGAATGCTGTTCTGAAAGAGCTGAGGGCGAATCCAGGGCGAATGCTGTTCTGCAAGAGCTCAGGGCGAATGCTGAGGGCGAATGCTGTTCTGCAAGAGCTTAGGGCGAATGCTGTTCTGCAAGAGCTGAGGGCGAATGCTGAGGGCGAATGGTGTTCTGCAAGAGCGGAGGGTGAATGCGCGCGTGATATCATACGTTAATGTAGCACACATGTACATTTGAACACTAATAGATTTTTGTAGTTGAAATGCAATGCTTGTTTTCATTTAAATGTAGGGTTTTTAAAGCAGGGAGAAATAATGGCTGCCAAATTAATAAGCGTTTCTTTGGGAAAATTTAAATCTTGTATTGGGTGATGAAGATAATAGAGGGTATTGAATCTTGATTCTTGACATCTACAGAGAACCCTACAGCCTAACACAATCCAATGGAATTGACCAAAAAAACCCAAATAGAGTCAACCCTACTATAAGAGGAAGGCCCTGCAGTAAGAAATTACCATTTTGCAAGAGCTGAGGGCGAATGCTGTTCTGCAAGAGCTGAGGGCGAACACTGAGGGCGAATTCTGAGGGAAAATGTTGTTCTGCAAGAGCTGAGCACGAATGCTGAGGGCAAATGCTGTTCTGCAAGAGCTGAGGGCGAATGTTGTTCTGCAAGAGCGGAGGGCGAATGCGCGCGTCATATCAGACGTTAATGTAGCTATTGCGACGCATACGAAACAATAAAATCATTTTTATGTAGCGCGCATATAAGTTTCATATTTTTATGTGGCGCGCATATAAGTGTCGTTATACCGATGGCGGAAAAAGCGTCGCTATCGCGACGGGTACCTAAACGTCGCAATGGTGACACCTAGACATTGTGTCGCACTTGCGACGACTGGCGTCGTCTCAATAGCGACGCTTTGGGCCATAGGGTCGCAATTGCAACGTCTTCCTCCAAACGTCGCAATTGTGACACTTTTCTAAGTGTCGGTATTGCGACACTTTTCTATAAACATCGGTATAGCGACGGGTTCGGGCGGGATGGAAAAAATTTGGGGAAATTTCCGACATTTGGTCAAAAGGGTCGGAACCAAGTGTCGGAATTTCCACCAAATGTAGTAGTGATTATGTGCCTAGAAATATAAAAATTTGGAAACCCTAGCAAGAATCCTCATAGCTAAGAGCAATTATTAAAGTTTTTTTTACTTATTTGTAGCGAAGAAGCAAACCCAAAATCAAGATAATGAATTATATCTGCCTATAAAAAAATATGCTTAGGGCACTCACTGAACCATGATCCAGAGAGCCATGACCATTTACGATGGGTTTGGAAAGACCAATCATTTGACAATCACAAAACTCTTCAAAAGTTGACTTAATTCAACCATAAACAATGCAACATAAACCACCAAATCATAAACACCAACAACAAAAAACCATAATGGATAACACTTTACATGGAACAAGCTAAGAGAAAATAATGGCCAAGTAGTGAGCCAAGGGGGAAAAAACCACCATGCATTGCACTCATGGGAATAGTGAGTTGAGGAAGAAAATAGGAAAAGAGAAGAAACCCAAAATTATAGGAACTTTGGATATGAAAACCACGACCTCCAACTTTGACGACATTATGCACTCTACACCAGGAGCAGTGCAAATGTGTTGAGGCGAAGCAACAATTGTTAGGGAACCTTAGTCATGTGCTCCTTTGGCTTCTTCAATTCTCTCTCCATCAAGATCATTTTTTAGTGATCAATCTAATGTTATTTTATTATTAATAATGAAAGGAGAGTGAACTAGTAGCAAAGTGAAACAATTGATACATCACCCCGATCTGAGAAGGGAATTGAACTTGTGATACATCACCCCCGATCGAAGAAGGGAATTGAACTTGTGATGAGTGCTATAACAGCCCACCTCATCACCGTTTAACCAAGACCCCAGGGATTTCTCTTTTTTATTATTATTATTATTATTATTATTATTATTATCATTATTTAATTTCTCCTTTAATTCTTTTTTTAACAATATGAATTTTTAGGTGACATTTTAAAAAATATATATTGTGGTTAATCTAAAATAGTGAGTTAAGGATAACACATTTTTTAAATTATAAGGTCAAGTTTAAAATTTTGGTTACAATAAAACTAGTTGTAAAAGTCTTAATTTCAAAAAAGTTGTAATTTTAACCTCAAAATAAAGAGGTGCTACTCGTAGCACCACTTTTTAATTTAGAGATTGACTTTTAAATTTTAATTGTGAAAATATTGATTATTAAGGTCGGTATTAGAAAAATGTAGTTTTAACCCCAAAAATAAAATGAGTGCCACTTATAGCATTGCTTTTCAATTTGGATGTTTATTTTTTTTACAATCATACCAATGCTTAAAGCCACAATTTGAAACAAATTGTAACTCTAACCTTTAAAAAAGGTTATATTGATAACGCTATATATCGATTTTGAGGTTGATTTTAAAGTTTTGTTTACAAAATTATGGATTTTTAATGCTATGCTGGTAAAGGATATAATTTTAACTTTAAAAAATATGGCATTTCAACTACCAATTTTAATTTGAGGGTTAATTTTGGTGTTTTAACCCAAAAACATGATTTTTAAGTGTTAAGAGTTGTTTTTGAAATCGCAATTTTCATCAACTTACTAACTTTGTTCATTAGGATCAGATCCTCTAAATTTTTCATTATTAAGTGTACATTTTATTTGTTGATAATGCTTGCCTGTGACACCAATTATAAAATATAAAAAAAAAAATTATGGTTTTTATGAAAAAAATTGTCTTTAAAAACACACAGATATGTAAATATAAATTCATCTTTATTTTGAATATTTTAAACACTAAAAAATATAATTTTGTATTAATTTTGTATTTCTCTATATAATTAATAACTAAAATGATATTAGATTCAATTTAAATATATATAATTAACCACCCCTATGAGGGTGTTGGAAAATGAGCCAGGGGAGTTGGCCTACCCTTGTCTACTACCTCTGCATTTTCTCTAGGTTACAAGTGGGATTTTTCCCCTATATAGCCTAGTTTTTCAGCAACATAATGACTAAAGGCCTAGGCCCTCCTGGCTTAGACCCCCATTTCCCTCAGTCCACTACAAGGAGGATTACTCATTTCATGATTATGGGCTCGAGGGAGAATGTGCTGGTAAGGAGAACTATCTAGTGGCATGGTGGGAAGCAAAAACTAACATTCACTTCCTAGAGAAAACACTCCACTATTAATTTGGTAAAAATTATTTTGGCCAATGCCTTTAGCTAGTTTAGTCTAGTTCTATATTTTTATTGGAATTTGGATTATTGTATGTAGGTTGGCTTAGATGAGGTAGACTTCCATGGTAGAATTCAGGTTTTTTGGCCTTATTCAGTCCCTATGACGCTTAGATTTCTCTCCCTGTGAGCTCCTATGTCTAGCTGCTTCACAATAATTCTCTTGGGCTAGTTTGGGCCCCAACCTCCTCATGACCCTCTGCCCTATTTTCGTTAGCCTTTTTCTTGTCCATTGACATTCACCATTTTCTGAATTTATTAGCATTGAGTCATGTCCTTCTCCAGGAACCATGCCAAGATAAATAATGTGCTCAAGGCATGGCTCTAGGGGTTACGACACTCTAGGAAAACCAAGAACCCAATCTCAAGCTAATTTTATTGCTGAATATATCACTTTGTCACTCCACTTGAAATTCAAGAATAAATTCAGCAATTGGAATCCTTGACCATGAATGACCATCAAACATATTCAGATTCTAAAATTCAAGAAAAATTTGTTGTTTGGTTACTTATCCCTTGCCACACCAGGGGATGGAGGAGACAATATTTTCTCAATTATGCTTCCCCAAAAAGAGAAAACTTTTGGACTGCAATGATATTATAGTTTTCCTCTATGAAATTCAACAAGTTCAACACCACCAATACTCTTGCTTGGTAATATTATATTCTTGTATGGCCCATATTGAGGGACATATTCAATGTTGGTGTCAACCTCTAGCATGCCCAAGCACGTAGGATCCGGCCTTAGCAGAGACTCTAGCTGAATGATGCAAACATTCATTGTGTTTTATGTTCTTTATTAAGAAACTGTTTTTTATTTTCTTATATAAGGTACAACTATGGTTGGCCAGCTCCAACTGGTAAAATAATAAGGTAGGTAGCTCAGACAATTACTTCAATTTTGATCATTTTGATAAACCAAAGAATAGTAAGACACTTCCATTATCATTGGTGTGATTTCCTTCATAACAAATCACACTAATAAGAAGAATATATATATATATATATATATATATATATATATATATATATATATATATATATATATATATATATATATATATATATATATATATATATATATATATATATATATATATATATATATCGAACAAAGTAATACCAACAAACACTAACTCATTCTGATGTAAAATAAAAATGATCATGAATTGGTGGGAGTAGTTTGGTTTTCAAAGTTATACCAGTCTAGATCTGTCTTAACTATAGATCTATTAAGTGCTGAGAGGGATAAAATCTCTTTTCACTTTAATAGAGGTTTGCATATCAAGAGATTTGATCCCTCTTGGGGCTTAGTAGATCTAAATTTAAGATGTATTTAGGTTGGTTTAATTTCTCCTTTTAAATAGGTTATATTCCACATGAATAGTATGGGTCAATATTGCAGATCATTTTTATTTTTATTATTATTTTATTTGTATAAAGTTATTTTTATTTTATTTTATTAGAGTTAAAAAATTTATATTGCATTACATTAATCATTTTATTTATTGTTATTTTTATATAATTTGACTTAGTCAAAATGCTAAACTTTACATTACAATATCTCTACTGTACTCAAAACACCTCTCAATAAATAAAAATAACATAAAAATAACATAAATTTTATAATTAAATTTTCATTTAAAATAAAACATTAGTTTATTTCTTTTAAACTTTTTATATAAATTTTTAATAATTTAAAATTAAAAACATAGAAATAATAAACACATTTTAAAAAAATATATGCAGGGTCAAAGCACGTTGAACAAACACTTTAACTCATTGGATTTAAAAAACACTTAATATTACTAAAAATATATACATAAAAATTAAAACCTAAACCATGTGAAAAGAAGTATAAATGAAAAATCAAACTTTATTTTTTGAAAATCATTAAACTAATATATATATATATATAATATTTTAATATTATTATATTTTTTTAATTAAATCATTTATGTTACAAAATAATATTATTAAATATAATTAAATATTGTATTCAATATAATTAAATATATTAAATACAATATTTAAAATAAAAAAATTATATATATATATATATATATATATGGAAATTGTTGAATCTTTGTCATTTTTTATATATTTTTAGATTGGTTAATTAATTTGTAGATCGGTTAGTTAATGAAAGTTGTTCTATTTTCTATATGCTCAATCATTCTTCTTTTTCTTCACTTTCTCATTAAAATAGGAATGCCAAAAAATAAAATATTAGCATTTTGATGTGGGTGGCAAGCAATAAAATAAATGGAGCTAGGTTATAGTTATGTTTTTTAACTTTCTTGTTAACATAGACTTTGCAGCGTAACAAAGCTATTATTTTTGTTTATTTTTGTTGGTCTCCCCCTCATTGAGGCAATAAACGGTTTTGATCTTTGTTTTTCATGGACTCTCTATTTTTGCAAGTTTTTTCCTTTGGTTTGGTTTCCAAGGTGACAAGCCAAAAACAATAATTTTTCTAAACTTACATAAATCTTTTCTATTAATTTTTCTAAACTTACATAAATCTTTTCTATTATAATTCAAAAGCAACTTACAAAAAAAAATAACCATGTAAATTGTATTAGACAAATATTATCATGACTATTATAGTAGAGACTATATTTTAGTAAAGTTCTAATAAAAATGAAAATATATATAGAATTTACACAAAATCTTATTATAGGTTAAAAAAAAAGCCTTGTATTAATCTATTTAGATTTCTTAAACTCTAAGCCTTGAGCATAGTGATTAGTAACATTCTCTAAACTTGTATTAGCTACTTCACCTTTAGAATTGAGGCCATGACATGATCACTTTAAGAAATTATGGAAAAGACAACAATTACCTTCTACAACTATTGAATGTGGCTTTAACGTGACCAAAGCTCCTTAGATTTCTACTACTTATGCTACGATTGGATGCTCAATTTTGATAGTAAGATTGAAGAGAAATGCCCTATTGTAATGGATGTGTTCTTCTTGGATTTGTAATACTCTATAAACTTATTGTAAATCTCTTAAATCCACTTGATGACTTGTGAAGAAATTGCCTTTGGTGAAGAAATTACATGCCTTTTTTACAGAACCCACCAAATTTTCACGTCTACAGAACCTTGGAGACTTATCATGTCTAAATATTTATCAATAAATGTTTTTCCACATGCGAATTTAGTGAATGGTTTTCCCCATAATCCAAAAATTGAGCTTGCCCGAAGATAACAACAACTTGTAACAAATTGATGCTTTTTAAGGGAGATGGTTTCCCTAGTAAGTCCTTGTCACCTTGAAACAAGCCAAATACAAAACACAAAACAGAGAAGATAATAGTTTGGAAAAGAAGTTTCATAAACCCTCAACCTCTATTGAAATTTAACACTATTATCCTAGAACAAATTTAAAAGATAGAAAAATGATGAAAAAAATATGCAAAAATAAATTTAAAAGCGTGTTTTAATCATATCATATATTAAATAACTAAACTTTAATGATGAAGTTAATGTTTTATAAACATTATTCTATGATATTTTATATTTTATAAATGTAATGTGGTCAATCTTAATCACTTATTGAAGAAAAAGTGAAAGTAGTGTGAAGGTACTCAACATGCAACATGCTATGAAAGTAGTGTGAAGGTACTCAACATGCAACATGCTAGGGTAGTTAGTGTAAAATTGATTTGATCATAGAGTAAATTTGATATGGTAATTAGTTGATTTAGTGTTGGTGGTTTACATGTGTAACAACCTTCGTGAAAATTCAATGTAATAAAAGTTAAAAATAATAACCACGGTTGGTGGGACACTTATTCCAAGTTGAATGTTGGGCAAGGCATCTTAGTGGGTGTTCATTTGGTTTATTATGGCTAAGGAAATTGGCAAAGGAAAAGGAAAAGGATTTGGAAAGGAAAAATGGCATATTTGGCACATTGATTTATGAAAATAATGGAAATTAGGAGAAAGGGGAGATGAAAGGTCACAAGTTGCACGTGAGGAGGAAAATGAAGGAAAATAATGGAAAATGAAGAAAATAGAGGCCTCATCAATAAAAAGGCTTCTGAGAATCAGTTGGTACCTTTTTTCAATTCATTTTTTTGAGCTCTCACATTATTCTCTCACTCACTCACTCACTCTTGAACACTTAGAGTTTTTCTTGGAGAACTTTGGCATTGGATAAAGAAAGGAAAATAAAGAAAGAAGAAGGAAGGAGAAAGTAAGGAAAAGCATGATTAAGTAGCTCCAACAGGATTCTTTGCAAGTGTTGATTTACATGTGTGATATTTTCCTTGCTAGATCTGTCATGCATGGTATTGCATGTGGTTCTTTTCTGTCTTGGCATGGGTTTTTCCAGGTGTGACAATGTTTTCAGCCTAACCTTTCCATTTCCGGATAGCCTTGATGAGATGGGTTCTCATACCTCGATTGAGATGGATTGTTGGATTGGATTCAAAGTTAAGTAAGGTGGATCTATGAATTGATATAACACATGGCCTAGTAACTCTTTAACCAAGTTGTGGTTTGCGGTAAAGTAGGATAGTGTGTTACTTCGGTGGGCCTAGGAATCCTTGCCTGTGAATGGTGGGATATATGGTAAAGCCTCGAGGTGGTTTTCCTCGGTTTAGGGCCTAGTGATCCATGATGGATTGTGGTAAATCCTAAGAGGTGGGTGTTCTTCATTTTGGCCTAGTATACTCGGATGGGATGTACAATAAATCCTGGAGAGTATGTCTCGGTCTAGCGCCTAGTGATCCTTGATTCAGACTATGGATTACGGTAAAGCATGAGAGACTAGGAGATAGGAAAATTCCTCACGGTGTAGGCGAAGAAATCTGATAGCATTCATGCTTTTTTGGTTCTTTTTGGTTGGTTATGAGTCGCACATTCATGCTTGGAATATGGCACAAGGGTGATTGGCTGAAGAGAGATTTGGCTCGACCAATATATGGTCGCGTGGAATGTGGAAGTCCCATCTCTAGTTGATTTTTACAATCATTAATGAGAATCTCATTCCTTTGGTATTTGATGCATAAATGTACGGATTATTATGTGGATTTTATTGTTGTTTTATCCACTATATTTCCGTTGTTATTGTGTTGGCTATAGTCATGTATGTTGACAGTCATGATATATGACTCTCTCCATATTTTTACTTGTAAATGAATTCATAATGAATATATAGTCAAGTAGATTGTATGGAATCTAATGATGTAGGGGAGCAATGATTCTTAGTGATTCTCAGATAATTATGAGACCCCTTTTCTCTTTTCTATTGTTTACACATGTAGATTCAATGTTTGTGACATGTTTAAAAAAATTCATATCATGGCTATTAGGGATCGAGATGAGTTATTAATGATATGATTGATTCCTTATCATTGTCATGTTGTTATTTATCATCTCTAAACTTTTCATGAAGTTATTGGCTTGAAAATATGGCTCAAATCCCAGAGATGCAGGAACATAACTGAGTTTTTGGGGCCTTGGCCACTGACATGCAGTGTTATGCCTGGGGATATAGCCTCTCGGTCACTAGTATGCAATGTTATGCATGCAGATATTTCTCAAAGAGTTAAAAATTTCAATGTGACGCGGGGGTAAGAGGCCGGAAAGGTTGGTTTACCTCTTAGGGTGTTGTTGTTGTTGTACAAGGTCTATAGGTTGAGTTTTCCTTTGGCTCCAATTTCTTAAGGTCACATAGGCGGTTGAATCTCATTATAGTAGCCTCTCATTGCATGTTTATCCCAGTTGGCCAGTTACTTGGATAGATGTGGTAAGGGGGTGTTAGAGAGTGCTATCAGAGCATATTTCAATGCTTGGACTAGATGGGCGGTGCGTTGGTCATTATTTTTTTTACTGCTTATGTGTTTCTCATACCTATGGTGTATGTTTGTGCATATGTGTTGTGTTGGCCGTGGTGGAAGCGATGTTGCCATGGGATGACTGATGATGTTGTTATCGACATGTTGTCATGAGTGTATGAATAATTATGTTTTGTTCGTTCTTGTATATGTTGTGTGCACACTTGCTTACATATTGTTACATGTTGAATATGCATTACTTGTTTATGTTGGGTCACATATTGGCCATGCTTGTGTGATGTTATATGTTGAACATGCATTGGTCCTTCATGCTTGGTTACATGTTTATTATTCTTGTGTATGGTTCGTGCTTGTGATTGTGGGGTTAAGTTTGCATTGGTATGGTTTAGGTTTTCATGCATTCAGTCATGGAGTGTACTTGGTATGTTTATGCATCTATGACTGGACTCCAACTATAATGATGATTATGCGCTAGTATACCATGTGTTACAAGTTTATATGTTGTTATGATTATGCATATACATGTACTACATTGATTGGTTGATCTTGTAGGAAGTATCCTCCCCAAATTACACTAAGGTATGTTGGTTTATTGTTATTTGGTTTAGTTGGCATATTATGCTTAGCAGGAGAAAGATCAACATGGATAGAAAGATGGTAGACTAAAAGGACTCTCCCTATGAGTCATATGAGCATCATGGTGGGAACTCTTCTGATTTGGTAGACACGTTGAGAATCCTAAAGGAAGAAATAAGGAGTTTTAAGGCAGACAATGATAGGATCATACAGGCACAAGAGAAGCAAGTAGAGGTGAATGAAATACTTCTTCAGAGCTTATCAAAATTGAAACGACAAGGGCCGCTTCAGATCAACCATGGACATGAGGACATAACTAATGGGGAATATGGCAGTAGGTCTCCTATAAGACACGGATCAGATAGAGCTGACACAGTGAGGGGTGGCAGGTTGTTGGACACTCCGGATAGGAGGGGTGATGAGTACAGGTACCATTCTAGTTATGGTTTAGATAGACATCATGATCACCATCAGTATTATCCTTATAGGATGAATGGAAAGGGATAATTGTTGGATGAATTTAAGAAATAAAGCTACTTGCTTTTGATGGGGACTTGAAGAAACAAAATGAGGCAGAAGCTTGGATACTTGGGATGAAGAAGTTCTTTGAGTTTCATGAGTACTCTGATAACATTAAGTTCGGGATTGCTATCTTCAGCCCTAGAGGCAAAGCAGACATATGGTGAGAAGGTGTGAAGCAGGTTAGACACATCGAGACAGAAGACTTGAGTTGGCACGAGTTCAAAAGACTTTTAAGGAAGAAGTAATTTTCATAGAGGTACTACGAAAACAAGGCAAAATAATTTTATGAGCTAAAGATGGGATCAATGGAAGATGAGGAGTACACAAAAAATTTATTGGAGTTATTGAGGTATGTAACATGTCTTGAGGATGAGAAGGCCAAATTTCAATGATTTTTCAATGGTTTTCCATTAACATTCAGAGATAAAATTGAGTATGATGAGACTCGTACACTTGAGGAAGTCATTGGGAAGTTGAAGCATTGCTATGAATATTCAAAGCGCAAGAATGAGTATCAGCAAGGATGGAAAGGGAAAGATAAAGGTAAAGGTAAATAGAAACCTAAGGGAGAAATACCTCATAACGTAGATGAGAAATAGAATGTGGCACCTCCGAAGAATTTTAATGCATCTCAACAGGGACATGGATCGTAGTAGCAACATAGATCAAAACAGCAACATGGAGGTAATGTTACGGGATGGTTGGAGTGTTGGACATGCGGTGAGGAGCATCTTAGGAGGGATTGCCCGCAGCACCATGGTGGTAGGCATAAGATATATAGTGCATAAGAGTCACAGACTGTTGGGCATGTTGGGGCATAGAATTCCTTGTATTTATGCATTTTTGGACAACAAGAAGGTAGAGCACCAAGAATCTATCATTGAGATGGACGGTAATATTTGTGATAAATTTATTTCTATTTTGATTGACCTTGGATCTAATTATAGCTATGTTAGTCCTCACTTAGTGGATAAGTGTGGTTTGAGTAAGGAAATGCATGAAGAATCTTTGTTAGTGCAGTTGGTCACAGGTACGAAGAAGATATTTCACTATTGGGTAAGAGCGTGTGCATTTGAGTTAAATGGCATGCCTACAGTAGCACACTTGAACATATTGCCACTAGGTTCCTACAGTATGCTATTGGGTATGGATTGGTTATATCTTCACATGACCAAGTTAGATTATTATGAAAAAGCTATTGTATACTTGGATGACAATGGGGAACCAAGAGTCCTACAGGGAAGGAAGAAGGCTACATCAGTTAGGATGGTGATAGCTATGCAGGCCAAGAGCATTCGCAGGAAAGGGTGTGTATTGTTTGTAGTGCATATTTCTAGTGACAAAAGTAAGGAAGTTGAGGATACAGATGTGCTAAATGGGTATCCAGTTTTTACATAAGTTTTAGGATGTGTTCCTAGCAGAGATTTCAGAGTTTCCACTACATAGGGAATTATATTTTTCTATTGATTTGGTTCTAGGGAAACTCCAACATCGAAAGCACTTTACAGGATGAGCACGAATGTGTTGGTAGATTTAAAGTTGTCGATGAAAGAGATTCTTGACAAGGGATACATTAGGACAAGTGTATCATCATGTCGTGCACTAGTGTTGTTCATGAATAAGAAGAATGGGAATCTCATATTATGCATTGATTACAGGAAGCTGAACAAAGTGACCATCAAAAATAGGTACCCATTACTGAGGATGGATAATTTGTTTGATCAACGGAATGGAGTATAATTTTTCTCCAAGATCGACTTGAGATCGAGATATCATCAGGTACACATCATAGAAGAGGACATCTACAAGACTGCATTCATGACCAAGTACGGGCATTATTATTTTGTTGTAGTTCCATTCAGTTTGACTAATGCCCTAGCTACATTTATGTGTTTGATGAAAAATTTGTTGTGTCCTTATTTCGACAAGTTTGTGATCGTTTTTATTGATGAAATATTGGTATATTCTAAAAATGAGGAAGAGTATGTTGAGCGTCTGGCAGCAGTGTTGAGTTTGTTGAGAGAGCATCAGTTGTATGCTAAGCTCAGCAAATGCAGTTTCTTCCAGACTGAGGTAAATTACTTGGGACATGTTGTCTCCAAGGAAGGAATTTAATTAATCCATAAAATATAAGGGCCATCATGGAGTTCGTAGCTCCTAAGAATGTAGATGAGGTGAGATCATTAATGGGATTGGTAGGTTACTACATGAGTTTAATCAGGAACTTCTCACATATTTCTTATCCTATCACATCATTTCAAACGAAAGGTAAGAAGTTTTATTGGAAAGAGGAGTGTGAGGCTAGTTTTGAGCAGCTTAACCAGTTGTTGACACATGCTCCAGTGTTAAATATTGCAGATCTAGACAAGGAGTTTGTAATGTGTACACATTCTTGCAAGAGAGGACTTGGTGGGGTCCTTATGCAGGATGGATAGGTGGTATGCTATGAATCAAAAAAGTTGAACAATCACGAGAAGAAATACCCGACACATTATCTTGAGCTAACAGCGATCATACATGCACTGAAGACATGGAAGCACTATCTTCTTGGCAAACGATTTGTACTGATGAGTGACCACATTGAGTTAAGGTACTTGTTTGACCAACCAAATTTTAATGCTATGTAGACTAGATGGTTGGACACGATCAACGAGTTTGACTTCGATATCAGGTACATCAAGTGAAAGGAGAATAAGGTCGCAAATGCTCTTAGTAGGCGGGTACAGGTAAATAAATTAGCAGCGATGAGCTCCTATGGGACAAATTTACATGATAGGATCTTGCAGGAAAGTCAAAAGGATCACAGGTATATGGAGATTGTGCACAGGTTGCAGCAAAGTATAGGTACAGGTAGTGGCACAGGTATAGGTATAGGTGTTGGTACAGGTACATGTATAGGTATAGGTGTACAAGATTTGGACTATTGTCTCACGGCAGATGGATTGGTTAAATTTAGAGACAAGATATATGTATCGGACAACAGTGAGCTCAAGAAGGTGATATTGAGGGAGTTTCATGCAAAACCATATTCGGGTCACCCAATCTACCAGAAGACATTGAAAAGAGTGAAGAGATTCTATTATTGGCCGAATCTAAAGAAGGATGTGGTGGAGTTTGTAGCCAGATGGTTGGACTGTCAGATGGTTAAGGCAGAGTGTAAACATCCAGGTGGACTACCACGACCGCTTGTGATTCCAGAATGAAAATGGGAGTTCATTTCCATGGATTTCATCAGAGGTTTTCCGAGGAAAACTAGACATCATGATTACATAATGGTTGTGGTGGAAAATTTGACAAAGGTTGCACACTTAATTCCAGTGAAGAATACATACTTAGCTAGTGATGTAGCACATGTGTTTATCAGAGACATAGTTAGATTACATGGTGTTGCCAAGAAGATTGTGTCAAACAAGGATGAAAATTTCACTTCCAAGTTTTGGAAGGAGTTATTTGCATGTTTGGGCATAGAGTTGGCCTTCAACACAACTTATCAACCGTAGACAGATGGACAGACTGAGAGGGTCAACAGGATATTGGATGATATGTTGAGGATGTATGTGTTGCATCAAAAATGCAAGTGGGAAGAATAGCTTCCACTGGTAGAGTTCGCCTACAATAACGGGTATCAAGAGTCATTGAAGATGACCCATTTGAGACTATATATGGGTGAAGTTGCCACACTCCTATAAATTGGAGGGATCCAATTAACAAGGTATTTATTGGACCATATATGTTGGAAGAAATGGAACATGAAATGCAGGCGATCAAAAGGAACTTGAAAGCAGCGTAGGATAGGCAGAAGATTTATGCAAATAGGAACAGATTGTTCAAGGATTTTCACGTTGGGGATCAGGTGTACTTGCACATCAAGCCTAAGAAGAGCTCCTTGTGGATTGGATCATGTGCCAAGCTCGTACCACAGTTTTGTGGACCCTTCAGGATCATTGAGAGGATCATACTAGTGGCCTATCGACTTGCACTGCCCTCCAAAGTGAACTTCCATGATGTTTTTCATATATCATTTCTTAAGAAGTATGTTAAATATGTTGATCATGTGATTGATTATTCTATAAGGCAGGTGGAACCAGATGGAGAACTCCAGTTGGAGTCTCAGTGTATATTGCAGAAAATGTGTTAATGCTCTGAAACCAAGAAATAGATCAATTTAAAGTGCAATAGAATCAATTTGGGCCCGATGAAGCTACATGGGAGATGGTGGATCAGATGCGAGCCATGTATCCTTCCTTGTTTTCTGGTTGAGGCAAAGCAATTTTGGTGTGATGTTGGTTTTTTTTTCATATGTTTTGGTGATATTTTGATATATGTTTTGATGTGGTGTTTGAGTATATGTGCATATGTATATGAATGTAAATACCTCCATGAGCTATGTTATAAGCTCCAATAAGAGGTATGGGTTTCATGTCAGTATAGTTATCATGTTGTTATGTTTTCATGATGGGTTGCTTTTTAGCAGGTTGATCATTGTAAATATTGCATCGAGCTATGATATAAATATCCATGAACAGTATGTTGTCTTCCAATGGTTTTTCTGATGTATATGTTTGATTTAACACCGAGGATGATGTCCCCCAAGGGGGAGCATTCTGTAACAGCCCTGGTGAAAATTCCATGTAATAAAAGTTAAAAATAATAACCACAGTTGATGGGACACTTGTTCCAAGTTGAATGTTAAGCAAGGCATCCTAGTGGGTGTTAATTTGGTTTAATAAGGCTAAGGAAATTAGAAAAGGAAAAGGCAAAGGCTTTGGAAAGGAAAAAAGGAATATTTGGCATATTTATCTATTAAAATAATGGAAACTAGGAGAAAAGGGAGATGAAAGGTCATAGTTTGCATGTGAGGAGGAAAATGAATGAAAATAATGGAAAATGAAGAAAATGGAGGCCTCGTCAATAAAAATACTTTTGATCTAATAAGTTGGTACCTTTTGTCAATTCAATTTTTAGAGCTCTCTCATTATTCTCTCTCTCTCTCTCTCTCTCTCACACAAACACTCTTGAACACTTAGAGTTTTTCTTGGAGAAATTTGGCATTGGATCAAGAAGGAAAATACAGCAAGCAGGAGAAAGGAGCAAGCAAGTTAGAGCTGGATCAAGCAACTACAACAAGATTCTTTGCAGGTATTGATTTGCATGTACGATTTCCCTGCTAGATATGGAATGCATGGTATTTCATGTGGATCTTTTCTGTCCTAGCATGGGTTTTTCCATGTGTGACAATGTTTTTCAGCCTAGCCTTGCCATTTCTGGAGAGCATTGTTGAGATGGGTTCTCATACTTCAGTTGAGTTGGATTGTCATATTGGATTCAAATCTGAGTGAGGTGTATCTATGAATTGTTATAGTACATGGCCTAGTAACCCCTGAACTGACTCGTGGGTTGCGGTAAATCCATATAGTGTGCTGCCTCGGTGGGCCTTGTATAAATTATCTAACTTATGTGTTATATGTCCAATATTATCCTAATCTCACACTATTTTAACTTCATGCAAAATACAGAATATATTATCATTTGCGGAAATTAAATCAAGATTGAAATGCACACATGAAACAATAAAATTCACACACATTAACACAGTTGTTTAACGGGAAAGCCTGAAGCTGAAAATCCAAACTATTTGTATATAATATATGTCATAGAGATCATGTAACAATCCTCATACAAATCTGATCCTATCAAGCTCTTAGTACAATACAATCTCTACACACTAATCAAGCATGATCTTGCAAATCCATGCACTAATCTTTGCCACTTGCTAGCCTACCTCTACTGCGCAATCCCTATTGAAGAATGGCTCTGAATGAACTCGAATTTCCCCAGCCTTACTCAAGCAATCCTAATTGGCCTCTCCACTGAGTGTTGGATGCAATCAATGCATCACTATAGTCACAACTGATAGTCACACTTGCTCTTTCACCTATCTCTCCACTGGTCTCCACTGAAACTGCCATGCACTGTAGTTAACTGATGTATTCTTCAGTTGATTAATGAGTTGTTATTTAGTGAATTAATTAACTAATTAATTCACACCACTCTCACTAGTGTATCAATCAGTTAGACTAGATACAACTAGCTCAACTGAGTCTAACTGAGTTAAACTAAATACAACTCCACCAACTACTTCTATAACTCCACCAAACTCTGTCACATGAGTTCTAACTAAAGTCCTCATGCATTAGCTCCAGTAAACCCTCAGGAATAGCGTAATTCCTTCTGTCAGTTGTTGTGCCACATCTGTGCACTTAACTGAAGTGCTCCAAGAGAATAAGATAATGTTTAGAGTCCAAATATTATTAAGAGCTAATAATATTCGACATATCTATTTTTAGACCGGCAATCTAAAAATAGATTCCACCCAATATGTCTAAAAATAGAAGTCCATCTATTTTTTCCGACTTGACCAACCATCCACAAATAGCATCCTGCAACTCATAGAACATGATCCATATGTCTAAAAATAGACATAGTCTAAAAATAGATTTTGCGCCAAAAATAGCCTGCGGGCCCACTTAGTGAAGGCGACTTCATTTCACTAAGCTCCATCATCTTGTTGCATTTTCAACACTCCCTCTCAACAAGATATGGATTATCTGCAACCCCTATCCTGCCTCTGTGGTATTCGAATTTGCTCCCGGTGAGCGCCTTCGTCAAGATGTCAGCATCCTGATCCTCCGTGGGAATATATGAAAGTAACATGATTCTCCGCTGCACACAATCTTTGATATGATGCAGTACCGATGTCAATATGTTTAGACGTATCATGAAATATCGGATTGGACCAAGAGTTAGTATCAACTCGATTATCACAATATAAGGCCACATCAATAAGAGGGATCTACCTGGCACCCACGTGGCCCCAGATCTTCCCTCATCCATATATATTCGCATGCAGCCAAACTTGTCACGTACTGCCTCCACTAACCGAGTGCCACGGATCTTTGTTTCCTACTATACCAAAAAATTGTTGTAGATATGCTTCTAAAATCCTCTGCATGTGTTCTTTGTCTATTGGGTTTCGCTTCATCTTCAATCCACATAAAAATAATTCCTCATCCGAATCGCCTCATTGTACCACAATCCATATACAGATGTGCCCTTGAGATACCTCAGGACATGCTTGCCTGCCTTCCAAAAGAGCTTGGTAGACTTAACCATCGCTTGTGAAAGCTGGTTCACAGCATAGCATATGTCCGGTCATGTATTGACTAAATACATGAGCAACCAACCAACTATCGATAAACAGTGGCATCCACTACCTCTGCTGATGTAGCATCCTCTTTCCTCCAACCACTACGAAGAGGAGTGTCGATAGGCTTGTAGCCTTGCATGTGAAACTTCTCCAGTATCTCCCGGAAATACTTGCCTTGAGACACAAACAGTCCACCCTCCCGCTGCCAAATTTCCAATCCCAGGAAATAATGAAGGAGGCCCAAGTCCTTCATCTCAAACTCCTTTGCAAGATCTGCCTTGCATGAGTGTATCAACATTTCATCACTCGTTAGTATTAAATCATCTACATAAAGAACAATGATCAAAATATTACCCTTTACCACAATCTGGTATAGGTTATGATCCGCGTTACTCTTGGCGAAACCAAGTCCAGTGAAATAGCTATCTATCTGTGTGTACCAAGCACGAGGTGCTTGTTTCAGCCCATACAACGCTCTTTTGAGCCTGCACACATGCGACTCACTGCTGAAGATTTAGAATCCTTCAAGCTGCTCAATGTACACCTCCTCCTCAATAATTCCGTTGAGGAACGTAGTCTTCACATCCATCTGATGAATGTGCCAACCCATCTACGCTGAGAGAGTAAGGATGGTCTGTATGGAAGAATACCTGGTGACAAGTGCAAAGGTTTCTTCATAGTCGATCCCCTCGATTTGTGAGAAGCCCCGGGCAACAAATATTGCCTTATAATTCTAAACGCTACCATCAGCAGCTTGCTTCACTTTGTAGATCCATCTCAAACCTACCACTGATTTCCCTTCCAGCCTTGGGACAATCTCCCATGCACTGTTTTTGACAATCAAATCATACTCTTCCACCATGGCATCTACCCATGCGGGATCCTCCATAGCTTCCTCGAAAGAGGATGGCTCTGTCACGATACACTTGCTCATCAGAGCCATGTATCCAGTAAATCAGTCAGCTGATTGTCTCTGTCTACGCTGTGATGTAGGAACTCCTACATTCTGCACTGCATCAAGATTCAGTTGCTCATCTTCTGTAGTGCGCTTCTGCCCTTTGATGTTTGGTACTGCATGAGTCATTTCTTCCACTCCATGAACCTCCTCTTGTGGTTGATCCACATCCTGAGGCTCATCTTTAGGAACAAGTAGCTCCTCATCTACATGCAAGTGTAGCTGCCTCTCAAGCGACAACTTCATGGCTTTCTCCTCATGAAATTTGATATCCCGTCACACGACAGTCATCCGACTATCTGGAAAATACACACAATAATTGTGGGGTGTTTCTATGTACCCCACAAATATCCAAACCTCTGCGGTCGGCTCCAGCTTCTTCCTGGCATCCTTCATCACATGAATGTAAACAGGTGAGCCAAAAATCTTCAAATGAGAAATATCAGGCTTCTTACTAGAAAACGCCTCTTCGGAGTACTCATGCCAAGTACTTTATGAGGACAACGATTTTTCACATAAACCGCAGTGTTGCATGCCTTAGCCCACAAGTGTATGGGAAGGCCCTAATCATGCAACATCACCCATGCAGCACCCACGATCGTTCTATTCTTCCTCTCCGCGATCCCATTCTGATGTGGGTTATGAGGCGCTATGAGTTCTCTTCGAATTCCTTCTTTGCTATAGAAGTATTTGAATTCACCAGAGATGTATTCACCACCATTATCGCTCCTTAGAGCTTTCACCTGCTTCCCCGACTCTTCTCAACTAGTGCCTTGAACTCACAGAACTTTGAGTATGTCTCGTTCTTCTTCTGCATGAAGAATATCCAGCACTTATGAGAAAATTCATCAACAAATATCACATAATACCTGTGCTTTTTTGTTGAAGCAACTGAGAAAGATCCACACACGTCTATGTGAATTATCTCAAGGATCGTCGTGGCGCGACTATCCTTCTCATGAAAAGTGGTCTTCACAAATTTTCCCAAAGTACATCCCTTTCACAGATCTGACTGCACAAGTGTACCCTTGGGAAGCCTGGTATAAATCTACTGAAAATTTTTCAAAGCGCCATGGTGAAAATGGCCCAATCTCATATGCCACAAATCGCCCTCATCCCGGCTCACCACTCCTTCTGCTTTGCCTGCCATTTCTGCACAGCCATCTAACTACAATTGATAAATATTCTTAACTCGAATCCCTATCCTCCTGGTTTGACCAGTTGTTTTACTGTGCAGGAAGGCTTTTCACTCGCTAAAAACAACATCATAACCCTTGTCTTCCAACATCGCCACAGAGATCATATTCTTCCTCAATCCTAGAACATGCATGAAATCCTTCAAGATGAAAGGTTTATCGAACTCCATCTCAAAGGAAATGGTCTTGATACCAGTCGCACTGTATCTACCATCATCGCCCATCTCGATGCGCACTCCAAGATCATTTTCATCCAAATTACTAAACAAATATTTGTCTCTGGTCATATGGAAAGACGCACCACTGTCAAAAAACCACACCAATACCATCACACTTGAAACCAATCATGCGATCAAAGAAAAATCCAGCTCAAACTGCAAGGCTAAGGCCTCTTCAGCCTGCTTATTCTTCTTCTTTTGTGGACAATTAGTGGCAAAATGTCCGTGCTGGGATAGTGAAAACACTTCACCTTGGACAAGTCCTGCTTCTTTCCTTTCACACCGGATTGAGAAGGATTTTTCTTCCCCTTCCCTTTCCTTGCTTTGGCAACCAAAGCGAAATTTTCTTCATCTTCATTCTTTGATGAAGATCCCTCCCTGGTACCTCGCCTTATCTCCTCCTGCACAAGATCCGACCAAATTCGCTCCCATCCTGGCAGTTTCTCCCGTCCATTGATAGAGTCTTCGTAGCTATGCCAACTCTTCAGAAGCCCAAGGAGAGCCAAGCTCACCAATTCTTCTTCATAAACAGTAACCCCCACACTTCCCAGCTCATCCTTGCAGTGGACAAACTTTGTGAGGTATTTTGGTATACTGTTGCCTTTCTCCATTTTTATTTTCCTAAGCTTGTCTTTAAGCGCCAACTTCCTCTGGTCGCTTTTTCTTTGGAACAAGTTTGTCAAATCCTTCCGCATTAAGAATGGAGTGGCTTTATTGTGAAGTTTGGACACAATTTTATCCTTCACACCTTCCAATAGAATCCTTTGACACTTTTCTACCTTCTTTTTCCATGCGTCAAGTGCAGCTGCATTGCTAGAACTAGGCTTTGGAATATCAACATCTATGAACTCCTTCAACCCATTATCATCCAGAACCGCCTCCATCATGTCCTTCCATGCAATATAATTCGAGCTCCCATCAAGGGCATACTCCAATCACAATCCGTTGAAAGACATTTCAATGAATGCTCAACTTCGACACCAAGAAAACACTGCAGCAAATTCGAATTCCACCAACACAAAACTCAACCGCTTCAATAATTGCAATCTCCTCCAATGATCAATACTGCTCTGATACCATGTAGAAATTATATAAATTATGTGTTATATGTCCAAGATTCTCCTGATCTCACACTATTTTAACTTCATGCAAAATACAAAATCTATTCCACCATTAATCATTTGCGGAAATTAAATCAAGATTGCAATGCACACATGAAACAATAAAAATTCACAGACATTAACATAGTTGTTTAACGGGAAAGCCTGAAGCTGAAAACCCCAACTATTTGTATATAATATATGTCATAGAGATCATGTAACAATCCTCATACAAAGCTGATTATATCAAGCTCTCAGTACAATACAATCGCTACACATTAATCAAGCCTGATCTTGCAAATCCATGAACCAATCTTTGCCACTTGCTAGCCTGAATCTATTTTGCAATCCCTGCTGAATAATGGCTCTGAATGAACTCGAATTTCCCTAGCCTTTCTCACGCAATCCTCATTGGCATCTCCACTAAGTGTTCGATACAATCAATGCATCACTATAGTCACAACTGATAGTCACACTTGCTCTTTCACCTATCTCTCCACTAGTCTCCACTGAAACTGCCATGCATTGTAGTTAAATGATGTATTCTTCAGTTGATTAATGAGTTATTATTTAGTGAATTAATTAACTAATTAATTCACACCACTCTCACTAGCGTATCAATCAGTTAGACTTGATACAACTAGCTCAATTGAGTCTAACTGAGTTAAACTAAATACAACTCCACCAACTAGTTCTCCAACTCCACCAAACTCTGTCACATGAGTTCTAACTAAAGTCCTCCTGCAATAGCTCCAGTAAACCCTCAGGAATAGTGTAATTCATTTTTTTAGTTTTTGTGCCACATTTGTGCACTTAACTGAAGTGCTCCAAGAGAATAAGATAATGTTTAGAGTCCAAATATTATTAAGAGCTAATAATATTCGACATATCTATTTTTAGAATGGAAATCTAAAAATAGATTCCGCCCAATATGTCTAAAAATAGAAGTCCATCTATTTTTCCAACTTGACCAACCATCCACAAATAGCATCCTGCAACTCATAGAATATGATCGACATGTCTAAAAATAGACTTTGGGCCAAAAATAGCCTGTGGGCCAATTAATGAAGGCGACTCTTTTCACTAAGCTCATCATCTTGTTGAATCTCAACAGGCCTAGGAATCCTTTCCTATGAATGGCGGGATACACGGTAAATCCTAGAGGTGGTTTGCCTCAGTTTAGGGCGTAGTGATCCAGGATGGATTGTGGTAGAGCATGAGAGGTGGGTAATCTTCATTTTGGCCTAGTAGTCCTAGGATGGGATGTATGGTAAAGCCTAGAGAGTATGTCTCGGTTTAGGGCCTAGTGATCACTAATTCATACTGTGGATTACGCTAAAGCCTGAGAGACTAGGAGACATGAAAATTCCTCATTTTGTAGGCAGAGAACTATGGTAGCATTCCTGCTTATATGGCTATTTTTGGTTGGTTATGAGTCCCACATTCATGCTTGGAATATGGCACGAGGGTCATTGCCTAAAGAGATAATTGGCTCAACCAATATATGCTTAGGTGGAATGTGGAAGTCCCATCTCTAGTTGGTTTTTATGATCATTAATGAGAAGCTCATTCCTTTGGTATTTGATGCATAAATGTACTGATTATTATGTGTATTTTATTGTTGTTGTATCCAATGTATTTATGTTGTTATTATGTTGGTTATAATCATGTATGTTGACAGTGATGATATATGTCTCTCTCCATGTTTTTAATAGTAAATTATTGCACACTGTATCTATGGTCAAATATATTGTATGGTACCAAATGATGTAGGGGAGCAATTATTCTTAGTGATTCTCAGATAAGTATGAGACCCCTTTGCTTTGTTTTTTTGTTTCACCTATAGATTCAATGTTTGTGACATGTTTGACAAAATGCCTATCATGGCTAGCAGGGGTCCCGATGAGTTCTTAATTATGTGATTGCATCCTTATCATTGTTCCATTGTTATTTATCATCTCTAAATTTTTCATGAAGTTTTGGGAAAATCATTAGGTTCTAGGCCTACAAAGGTGGCTCAAATCTTGAAGATGCAGGCACAAAACTGGTTTTTTGCGGCCTTAGTCACTGGCATTTAGTGTTATTCCTAGGGATATAACCTCCTGGCCATTGGCATGCAGTATGTTTCCCACAGATATTGCTCAAAGAGGTAAAAATGCTAGTGTGACCCAGGGGTAAGAGGCTTGAAAGGTTGGGTTACCTCCTAGGGGTGTTGTTGTTGTTGTACAAGGTCTGCAGGTTGTGTTTTCTATTAGTTCCACTTCCTTAAGGTCACATAGGAAGTTGAATCTCAATATAGTAGCCTTTCATCGCATGTTTATCCCGATTGGTCGATTACTTAGGTAGGTGTGGGAAGGGGGTGTTACAACAGGCTCAAGATTTTGATAACCATGGTTTTTCCCATGCTATTTTGGTATAATTCAACCTATTTAAAGGAATGATGACTCCATTGTAATATGTTTTTGGCCCAAATAATAATAGCCTTATTATTAAGAGTTGGTTTTCTGGCATAAGGGTTTCTAGGATAATTAAGGGTGTCAAGTGTTGCAATTATGTTTTTAATTATTTCTTTTTATAACATTAGTATTAAAGTTATGTCAAAATAAGTTGTGTCGATTTGGTTTACCTTGTGGCCCATAATATCTCGCGATAGTTTAAAGTAAACTATTTCTTGATAACATGAGATCTTCTACATGTGGTGCAATCAAAATGTAGTGGACCCATATCTCAATGGGAAAAAAACATTGTTTTTAAGACCTATGGTCATGTTTTCTATAAGTGAATGAGATCCCATCATGTCGTAAGAAAGTTGCTGCTAAGAAATCTAGAGTTGAGTAAAGTGGTTTCGTGATGGTTGGGATGGATCTATGTAATATCATATTTGAGAGTTGGGTCAATGAGATATCAAATGGATTTGAAAAGTAAAAATGATGTTGGAAGGCCACGTCAAGGTAAAAAGAGCACAATATATGATTGCTAAGTGGAGGTTGAGTACATTCAATTTATGGGTTAGCATGGGTTGTGTGACACCCCTTTCATTACTCCAAATTTTGTAATGTAAATAACAACATATAATGCTGGGGTGCTAGCATTGATGCTATTATGTCAAACTCTATTACATTATGTAATATTCATTTTTATTAATAAAAATGATAGAGCTAAAGAAAGGATAGAACCAATATATTTTGATGCCTTTAAGAGGGGGAAAACTTGACTTACGAGGAAAATTACACCTTGGTTCAATATTTCCCTTTTGATGTGATGGATAGTATTTCCAAGAATTTGAAAGATTGGGAGGATGAGAGGTCAAGGCGTGATTACATAAATAATAGAGATGAGTAATCAATGGGTTCTTCTTCCTGGTTCTTAAGCTTCTAGTTTTTCTCTCTTCTATTAATCTCTCACACATCTCTCTCTCTCTCTCTCTCTCTCTCTCTTAGAGAAATACAAATTGGCATCAGAATTGGTAACAACTTGTTTAACATGAAATGAATGTGTTGTAGTGTCTTTTTCCTTGGACTAGATGGCACTAAGGACTAGTAATTTTCCTCACTCTGTGTGCAACAAAGAGCACTATAAAAGGGAGGTATGAGGGATTGAAAAGGGTAGAATAGGACTCCCTTGTGTTGTATAGACCTACATTATCATTTGTGAATGTTTATGGGCCTGGTCAAGTAATGAAAAACTGAGGTTATTTCCTATGTGTGGAGGAGAGTGGCCTTCAATTCTTATGTTAAATTTGGTTTGAAAACTATGTGCTAAACCCCTGAGTTTAGTTTTTCCCTCAAGGAATCAAAATTTGGCATAGGGGTGGTCAGCTGTGAGAAAAGTGCAGCACAGCTAAGCCTATGGTGGGGTGTAACGTGGCTCACCCTACTTTAGTTTATATTATTTCTTTGGCTGCAATAGATGCATTTACCCTTCAACAAGTTCATCATCATTGTAGTTTTTATACTATTTGGATGTAGCTTTTTATATGAATTAAATTTTTAACAACATTGGTTGAGGAAGATAAACTTCCTAAATTATTCTTTAAATAATTCATCTTGGAATTTCTACTATAAATTTTCTTTTCGGAGGTTTGAGAAGCTAAAACTTGGACCATAGTGAGGGGAAATCTTGTTGATCCTCTAGTCCATTTTTTAGATCTTGGGTCACAAATTTTAGGAAATATGATTAGAGGAAGTTGGGCTTCCAAAATTCATCTTTAAACATGTCATGTTGGAACTTTTGCTATAAATTTTATTCTAGGAGGTTGTATAATTTGAAACTTGGACCATATTGAGGGGAAATCCCATTGATCATCTGATCCAAATTTTAAACCTTGGGTCACAATATTTTAGGATATATGACAAGAGGAAGTCAAACTTCCTAGATGCTCCTAAAACCATGTGTTCTAAAATCTTAAACTTGGACCATAGTGAGGGGAAATATCTTTTTATCATCTCCAGTCATGATATTTTAGAATATATGATCATAATAATTCAAGCTTCCTGGATGCTCCTAAAATCATCAATCAAATAGGTCATGTTTGCATTTATGCTATAACCTTTCAAGGATAAAACTTGGACCATAGTGAGGGGAACTCCCACTAATCATCTGGTTCAATTTTCAGAACATTGAATGTTATAATTTAGGAGATATAACCTTAGGAATTTTTTATTAGTTTGCATGCAAAGTTTTTGAAGAAATTCCTAAATGGTTTAATGATTCATCACATGCAAATTGTTTGATGAAATACCCCAATGAAAATGTTTTTTTGTAGATTGGGATAGTATTGTTTAATTCTAACAATGTTGTATGATATTATTGTTGTATTTTATCTATGCCTATTTTCATTCAAATCATTTGAAGAAATGGGTTAAAGGTGTTTTATTACAATTTTCATGCAAACTATTTCATAAAATACCTCAAAGATATAAATCAAAAGTTGCATGATTGAGTGGTATATTTGAGTTAGTATGTGACAAATAAAAGGAGAAAAGAAAATTTTGGATACCATATAACCTCTATAACTCATTAATGGAATTGGTTATGTGACAATTTGGAGATATAGTGAGATAAAGTTTGTGTAGTGTTATAAAATTAGATATAAATAATAACATAATAGCAACACATAAATGAACAACACACAAACACCATAAATTTTATCCTAAAAACCCTCACAAGATATCAGTTCCTAGTAATAGATATATTATCATTTAGCTAAAGGTGTATTGCAATAGAGTCATCATACCTTTAAATAGACAACCTTATATGAAAATACCACGGGTTACCAAAACCTAGATCCCATAAACCATCAACGATAAATTGGTTAATGACCTTATCAAATTGACTCTATGATCAAGTCAAGTTTACCCTAACTACCCTAACAATTACCCCTTTAAAATTGTATAGAGATTAACTTGGTCCAATATCTTTCTTGGAGTCCATTTAAAAAATTTAACATCTATTGAAATGCATGGGTAACTAGTTGTGGTATTCACTAGTTTTCTAGGACACTTTTTCTCATACATGGTTCATCAACCATCCCACATCCTAAGAAATTACATTCCCCTCTCAAGTTAGCATACGAGTACAATTTCTACCCTTGTACTTATTCAATTTATACATTCCATAACTTGATCATAAATAACTCCATGCACCACTACACTACAACATGCACTAGTAAAAAATGGTGAAATTAATGACTAGGTGACTAAAAATGTTAGTCACCGCAATTATTTCAAATGAATTACTACTAAATTTGAGCAATTTTATGTGACCGAACTAAAAATGACTAAATTAAATGACTAATTTAGTCTTGGAATAAAATATATGATTAGATAATAAGTGACTAAACTAAAAGCGACTAACTTAAATGACTAATTTAGTCCGGAGATAAAATATATGACTAAATAATAAGTGACTAAGGTAAAATCAACTAACTTAAATGACTAATTTAGTATAGGATTAAAATATATGACTAGGTAATAAGTGACAAAATTAATAATGATTATGTAAATGACTATTATATTCCAAGAATAAAAATATGGTCAAATAACAAGTACAACAAGTATATGAATTAGTCATTTATGTCAGTAATTTTTAATTGTGTTAGTCCATATATAACAAAAAAAAAGGTTGCAGAGCATTTGATGAAAGACTCAGAAAAAATGGTATGGTGATGAGACATCCTTGTAAGTATTTTGCGAAATAATAAGTTTAAGAAGCTCGAAACAACTCTTGGAGTCATGTTCAAAGAGTGACCATAAACTTAGGGGTGTCAGAGTGGCTGATAATCATAGTTTATAGTGGATGATAGTCACCATAAATAACATTTTTCATTTAGGTCATTTGTTTGGTGGCCAATGTTGGTGAATCACTATATTATATCATGGTACCATATATTGTTTTTTTAAGGAAAAAATCTATTGAACATTAATTAAGTTGCATCTCATGTAAATGTTTAATGCCGTGATGTTGTGAATGGTTTGCAAATTATCTGTATCATATATTTTTAGTCACTTCTTTCAAGTTTACTTTAAAAAATAAAGGAAGAGGTGCAGGACCTTTCCATAAGAAGGAGTTGCATTAACTCCTGATCTCCTCATATCATGCTTTTAAACATTAGCCCATAAATCAAACACATACCCTAATTTCTCTAGTCTGGAAGCCCCTAGATGAATATGATAATTAAATCCTCCCACTCGCTAGTTCCAACCCAACTATTGAATGTCTTTGGTTGGCATGTGTAAATGCCTTTAATTGATCCCTGGATATGTATGAAACCTAATTTTGCATTGAAATGATACAAACACCCAAATTAACATTAGGTATAGAAATTTCAACCTTACAACTCTCTCATCCAATATTAAATACTTCACTAATTATTCAAGGGGTAATCTACTTAACTGTATATTAAATATTAAAAACACTCATGTTAACACAAGAAAATAATAATAGTATTTATTATAAAGTTATAATACAGTTAGATGTTAAATTGGCATGTGAGACCCCCTTGTTCATGGGAAAATGGTTTCCCTTTATGCAATGATTTAACTATTTACTCCAAGGAGGTATACATACCTTAATTTCCCTTGGATTCAAACCTGTGAAATTTAAAGGGGAAAGACTTTATAACACAATTCTAACAAGTAAATACAAATTTAATTTGTATATATATATCAAAGTTAGTCTAAAAGTTGCATGACATGCTTAATTTGGCACGAAAGGGAGGGAACTCCTGAAGGGATGATATGATCACAATAGGCATGTATGGTCAATTACGATAATCAGAGGTATGCTAGTTTGGTTTTCCCAATCCAAAACTTGCAAACGTTGTTATTATTGTTAAAGGTATGTTAGGTTAGTTTAGTTGTTCAACATCATGCACATTTGGTTGTGTTCATTAAAGCCATGTTAGTTCAATGACAAAACCAATAGTTTTTCAAGTTGGTCAACTTACTGAGTTGTGTGTCATGTCAATCGTCTTAATGAGAAACATGTCATGTCGATTAGTTTATTTACTGACATGCACATTCCATTGTCATTGTTAGTGACGTGTTAGGTTGGTTATTAACATCTATTTTTTATTAACACTATCTTGGAGATTAACCCTATCAACATGCATGTTTAACTACAATTGTGAGAGGTATGTTAGGTTGGTCAACCCCATCAACAAAATTTATGTTCAATTACAAATGTCGAGGCATACCACATTGGTCACCCGATTACCAACATGTACCTTTTGGTTATCACTAGTAGAAGCATGTTAGTTTGTTCAACTTAATAAGATACATGTATGGTTGGTTACACATATTAAAGCCTCATTTGATTGTTTGATGCAATATATAGTGTGTAAGTCTTGTTACCATTATTGAAGGCATCTTTTGTTGGTTAAATTAGTTAACATCACATACATTCAATACGATTGTTAGAGGCATCAAAGGGTATTCAACCCATTTAAAGTAATGCATAACGTTGACGGGGGCTTGCTTATTGCTTAGTGGGTGAAAATACTCTATTATTATTCCCCCACATTGCCATGTGACATGTTCACCCCTCATGGGCCAAATTTCCTTCTTAAGGGGGTTTTTTATTTAAGATAGGGTTAGGTCAAAGTATAGAGTGACTTTAGTAGAATAAATACCACTTAGTTGTAACTGTCGAGTTAAAATGGCACTTTCATAAATTTGAAGATGCTTCTACCACATTGCAATGTCTAAATCAATTAATTGCCACTTGCTTGTGTTCATCAAAAAATTTCAATAAAAAAACAAATGTATGTCAAAGCAAGTTAAATAGCCCAATGCTCATTGACCCACACCACCAACATTCCTAGATTGATCTCCTTCCTTGCATTTGTTGGGGTTCAAGCTCATCCCTCCTAACATAAGTCATTTACTCCACCATTACGTACACATGCATACTTCTAAAAAACATGTCAAACTTGACCATTGTCATGCCTTACAAAATAATTTCAAAAACATTGCTACATTTGCACCACAACATACACATATGTGCAATTTGGATCAATATTTCCTAAATTGTTATCTAGTTCTCTTAATACAGTATTCTAGCACCTTGGCACCCCTTAACCCTATGAATACCCTTGTATTGATTTCATGACCCTCTCCATTTTACGGTTTCCTCAAATTGATATTGGAACACCCTCCATTAAAATCATTAACTACACTTACATATATTAAACTTGACAAAAATTAAAACAAAAACAATACTATAATTATAATATTGTATAGATAAAATATCTCAACATCTAAGAATAATGATATATCTTTAAACCTACTTAGAAATATCAACAATATATATACATATCTAAACTAATAATACATCAACAATATATCTACACATATAAACTAATTATATATATTTAAACCTACAATGCTACAAATACATCCACGGTCATTGCTTCATTGAGAACCTTCTCCCTACGAGAGTGGACCAACAAGGATTTCTCTAGTGACCTTCATTGAGAGGAAATCCAATCAAAAAATGGTGGGAACTTCTAAACCTTGGCGGGAACCCTTCCCTCTCTCAAATTTCGTGAGAAGGTGAAAGCAAATGCATTAGGAAGGATAGTTTTATTTATTAGTCAAATTTTAAAACCCTCGCTGGTTCAAGGGTTTCGAATTTGAGCTCGGGCTTTCCATACAGATTCAGGGATCTATCCTGGGCAGTTGAGCCGAGCCTAGCCATGGGTAAGCATGGTAGGAGTTATATCCCTGTCAGCTGAGCCGAGCCGAGCCATGGGCAAGCGTGGTAGGAGTTCATCATATGACCTAGCTTCCTCCGAGGAACAACGGCCACAGAATGAAGAATCAAGTCCCAACGAAGCAAAGGAAGACCAGGAAGAGATCGAAGCCGTAACTCGGCCTATGACAAACTATAACACGAAGACAAAGAAGACAACCAGTTGTCTGATGCGTCCAGCCCAGAGGATGATCAAGATGCTTCTGGAAGTGACGAGGCCGAAACCGATGATGATGTAATTCTATCAAACTCTATTTCTTTTGCAGTCCATTTATTTGATGAAATCAAAATCTTTCTTACAAATTTCCGGTTGGTATATCAGATCTAGGCTCAGCAACAGTTACTTCTATATATTTCTTCAAGTATTAATTTAAGTAGGTAGGTAAGATTGGTGTTATTAATCTATTTCTCACAGTTGTGCTACACCTCGATATAAGCTTGCCCGAGCGATAAATAAAGAAGAGAGTGCTTTTTAGGATAACGACAAGCGCAAGCAGTACCTTCAATAGGATTGATCGAATCGGCTTCGACCCTTCAGTCAAGTGTGGTATAAAGCTTTGCTTATAGGTGGAACAAACAAATTTATTCATTCACATATCGGGCAGGATCAGAATGGGTTCTCCCCCATGTACTGCTTGAACTTGTTGAATGTCTTTGGGGCGAGGGGCTTGGCACCTCAGACTGTTTAAAAGCCCGATGCTCCTGTTTCACATTTTCGCATGATCTTGGTGCATTTAGGTTTTAATCTTCATCCTTTTATCATTATAGCTTGATTTAGTTAATTTATAGCATTCCAATTTATAGCTTCCCCGAGTTTTCTAGGTTTTAAATGATACATTTTATTTTTAATTTTTTGTTAGTTTTCTGTGTGTACCCGTGTGTTATAAAATGAAACAATTGAAATTAATCTCTGTCCTAAGACTTTATATTCATGCTACTTCGAATCCCTAAATGTTATTGAAATTAATCTCTATCTGAATACTTTGTATTCATGAAGATTGTGTAAGTCTATAATGAAAACACCCTTATTCGAGATTGACTATGAATCAAGCATTCTTGATCCTTAAAGCAAATGAGAGGCAGAAAAACATTATGATTTGAAGCAATATTTGTTGTGGCTAGTTAGCAGAGGAGTTCAGAATGATGGTACTATATAACCTGGAAGTGACTTTTGCATAATGACAACTTTCTTCATGAACAAAGTTGTATAACAATAGATAAATTTTAAACATGATTAAGTCCTCCAGGAATAATATGTGGTCCTGGAAAGTCTAACCATATGTCATTATAGTAATAATATGTGATAAGTAATTGGATAAATTATAAAAATTATCGGGGACAGTTCACTCTATAATGATTATGTCTACTAAAATCATGAGTGCTTGGTTACAGAGTTTATACTCTGAATAGAGAGCAGGATTGTGTCATACATTTCAGAATTGTGTTTTACAAAGTAATTGAGATAGTTTTTTACAGCACACGAGCTTTTGAAATTCCAAATCCACTCTTTCTTGATTGCATTTTACTAAACTTGACAGGATTATAGTGAAATTTCATTAGCCTATCTGCCATCTCATGTGGATGCCACATATGACTTCAAAAATGTTGTTCGTTCAAATCAAGTATGCTTAAGAATGCCTATTTTCTGAGTAGTATGCCTCTCTTTAAATGCTTCTTTATTTTGAAGATACAACTTAGTGATTTATGTGTTATAACTACATTTCTATAAAATGTAGGTAGGTGGCATATCTTCAGCACGGGAAACATATGAAAGAGTAGCAGCTGGGGTTGCGGCAAAGAAGACACTTGAGCTAAAAGCTGGGATTGAGGTACGGTCATACTACTTTCAGTATTGCAATTTGCAACAATTTGTTGAGGCTTCTCGTATACTTTTTTCCTCTCTAGATGAACTAGACATTTTTTATTTCTGGGAACATTATTTCTCTACTACCTTAAATATATATTATTGATATTTAAATTTCTAGAAAATAATATAGTGTGGAATAGCTCATTTAATTGTAGAAATTTCTAATTATTGAAAGCAGTGCCATGAATTCTATGTCAAACTATTTTCTCTGTTGGTATCTATGTGAAAATGGCTACATATAATCATTAAAGGACTCCTGATAGGCATGTGGTAAATGATATCATGTATGCATACTGATATTGCTAGGATGTAGGAATTTCCATTTTGTAGTTATTCATAGGATCCAAGTAGAATAATTGTTTCAAGAATTGAAATTATGCCAAAGGATCTGAACTCATGAATTTTACCATGCCCAATTTTAGGCATGTGGCTTGGGAAATACTAAATATTAAGTTGGATTTCATTGACACTTAAATTACAGAATTTAAAAATTAAGACATGTAAGTGCTCTAAAGCCATCAGCTTCTAGCCATCCTCTAGTTAACCAACAAAATGAGCAATGGAATTTTAGTGGAAGTCATGAAAACTAATGAAAATGCATGTTATCAAAATGTCCAATCTAATAGTATGTGTTAAAAATTCTTTGAAACCACCATCCTAGAAATTTACCACCTATCAGATTACAAATCTACTAAATAAAGATACAACTGGGATGTTAATTTTTCCTAAAACCAACTATCTAAGCAAACAGATCAGATCTAGTTACTTGTTGGAATTATTAACTCAAAAAACTTTGGGATGTAAAGGGGTAGTCAATCAACTAGTAAAAGAGAAAACCAAACCTGGAGTTATTATGCAAAACTTTTGGATGTATTGGAGTATTCAATCAGCTAGTAAAAGACCATAGTCGCTGAAAATCTCCTTCGACAAAATGTATGAGGCATCTTTAAATACTAGACTACAGTAGCTCATAAATTTTCCCTATTAAGTAGCACTATCTACTCAATTCATATACCACACACTTCACAGTCTGTGCTGGAATTATGCGAAGCTTTTATTTTTGAAAAAACAATAACCACATTAAATATGAATCTCCCTTTGCTTCAAAAGGCTCCCATCTATAATGTGAATGAAAGGCATTCTACCAAGTAATAAGGATAACAACTTTAGAGTATATAACTCCTTGAAAAGTACTAAGGCTATGATTGCAACGATTTATTGATCAGTTGTAGTGAATAAGGGGACATCTAATGCATGCCAGCCCCTACCAAATAATACATCAAAAAAATTTAAACCGTAGTGTCCAGGAAGCTTTATCTTTTAACCTATTGAATGTTTGGGGAAATGATCTTCAATGTTTGTATCTCCTTCTTGCCTTTTTGAATGGATAGTGCTATTCCCAACCCTTGAACTTTTGTTTCCACCACTTCCTTTTAGAAGCCATAGTGTCATTTTTTGTAACTAAAGCACTGTAAGCATGTTCATAGCTATTACTGCAACATTTTCCTAGTTTCAATATTCTCTGCAAGGAATACAATAAAATATTACCATTCAAGCCTCCTCAACAACTCTATACTAAACATAGCAATAGGATGTTGAGATCCCCTTTCTACTCCATGAAAAATCATGAAAATATTTTAGAAAAAGACTACAATAATGCTCTCAATCAACTAGCTCCATGATACAAGTCAACGATAACATGATAATGGAGTTGGTTTTGCAACAATCCTCCAAAAATGGGACCGCAAAGTAAGGTTCCTCCTCCAAGTGGTTGACCATGTATGTACCTTCATGAAAAATGAATGATTCCTCCTTAGAAGCATGTGTGGCCTCCTCCAAAGTGGATTCCTTCTTCAAACCTTGAATGAATGCACAAACACCATGCAAAACTCCAATAAAGTGGCACTTGTGGCATCATGAGTAGAAATTTCCATCAATATTCAATGCAAAAGATGTCTAGCTGCACCTGAGCACTGCTCAACTATCTATCAAATGAGCTGGGTATGATGGAGGCATCTAGTAGAGGTATTGAGGGTGAAATCTAGTAGAGGTGTAGCTCCTTCAAGGCATTGGCAATAGTGCAATGTTACTATTTAGAATTAAAGGTTTAGTTGTTGACACATTTAAGCCTTATGGCTTGGTACCCAATTTCCATAGTGTATGCTATAATTTAAATCCATGTATATCAGAGCATGGGTGAGTACAAGCCCAAGCAAGAAGAGAATGCAATACAGCTGAGAAGTGAGATATTCTAACTTGAAGGATGACTCATTAGGTATGTAGCTGAAATGAGAGATAGCACAGGAGATCTTTTTCCTTTGAGATCATTACATTGACTATGAATTTTTTTATTAAACATTGAGGTTTCATAGTGACATGATTTTGCATAGGATTCTAGTAGTTATTTGTATGTCAGAATAAGAGGCAACTTGAAATTTTTAACAGGAATTGAGTTCATTGAAGTTTGGCCTAATCAAACAAGAGGCCTAGTATCGACTTGATTCCTATAATCTAAAAAGCAAGGAGTATTGTTGTAGTACCACTATAAGAATGAAATGCTAAACTTGACCACAGTCCTGAAGCAGTCATTCAGACCTCCTTAAAGACAACAATTTTTGTTTGATCTTGGATTATTCATTTTGTATGCCTATCACTTCAAGTGGGTATGCTCTCAAATATTTTGACCTTTGGAGAATTAATATTCCTATTGTGGTGTGGGATTTGTTGGATACATGAAGGTGTATTAAAGACTCTAAGGGCTCAGTCTAGAGGCATTTCTTGACAACTATTTGACACCTAGATATATGAGTCATAACTATATGTTGATGAGACTTCAGGTCTGTCGAAGTTTCAAGAATGACTTCAGCTCATGTTGATCCAAGTTTCAAAGATTGAAAACCATTCTTATCTGAGTTTCAATGGAAGATTACAGATGTAGGTACAAAGGTTCTTATGTCCGAGTTTGAGGATTTAATTAATCACTCTCTTTTTCCCTAGAACAAAATGACCTGTCTTGCATATTTTTCACTTGAAAAAACCTCAATACATACCGAGATTTATCTGGACTGAATTATCTTAAATTTGATTTGAAGTTCTGAACCAAATTACAATTTGTTGTTGTTTAAGGTTCTCATAAGCAGTTGTTGGAAATATGTACCCTCTCCTCTACTCTTTGAACAAGACTATTGAACATAAGTATGATAAATATTTGTTATCATAACTAGGGCCTAAATAACAAATGTGTCATTGGCATAAATCACTTAAGTTTCATGCATGAATATTTTACCGTTTGAAAGGCTAGTTGTCTAAGTATACATCTGAAGTAGAATGAGTTCAAACTTGCAAGAAGACTTCTCTAGTCCAAGGGTTTACAATAGAAGTCTTGATTAAGACTCAGTTCTCAGTAATACCATCTCAAATATTATCTCTCCAAGGACTTGAATTGTGAGCAGTAACCTATTGTGACATCTCTAAAAATTTTATCTTCATAATGACAAGGCAGACAACATACATCTTCAGGACATCAAAGGTAAATCAACTTAGTTTGATTTTTGTCTTTTCTCATTTGAAGGAATTGTCATCAGTTGAAGTAAGTGTGTTTTCACCTACAAAAGTAAAACTTTCATTATCATCAATTTCTTCATGGGATGGTAGAATGCATTTATTGCAACATTTGAGATAGTGTAAGGTTGGGTACAGGTCAGATTAGCAGCATCCAATTCACAGATCCTTTCAAGAATAGAAGTTTCACATTTCTTCACATTATAGGACATTCGTCCTATAAAAGGTAGAAAAGATAATATATTGACCAACGTTCAAAACGCATCATGATCGTCATGATCTATTCAAGGACCTCTCCTTCATAATTTGTAGGGTGTCTGAAGCAATTCATTTGATTCTGAAAAGCGCAGCATGAAAAGTAGTGATAATAGCACCTTCAGGCATCATGGGTACTGTTACAATAAGAGAATGAAGATTGTGTAAGTCTATAATGGAAACACCCTTATTCGAGATTGAATATGAATCAAGCATTCTTGATCCTTAAAGCAAATGAGAGGCAGAAACACCTTATGATTTGAAACAATATTTGTTGTGGCTAGTTAGTAGAGGAGTTCAGAATGATGGTACTATATAACCTGGAAGTGACTTTTGCATAATGACAACTTTCTTCATGAACAAATTTGTATAAAAATAGATGAATTTTAAACATGATTATGACCTCCAGGAATAATATGTGGTCCTAGTAAGTCTAACCATATGTAATTATAGTAATAGTATATGATAATTAATTGGATAAATCATAAAAGTTCTCGGGAATAGTTCACTCTATGATGATTACATCTACTAAAATCATGAGTGCTTGATTACAAAGTTTATACTCTAAATAGAGAATAGGATTGTGTCATGCATTTTGGCATTGTGTTTTACAAAGTAATTTGATAGTTGTTTAGAATACATGAGCTTTTGAAATTCCAAATCCACTCTTTCTTGATTTCATTTCACTGAACTTGATAGGATTACAGTGAAATTTCATTATCCTATCAGCCATCTCATGTGGATTCCACATATGACTTCAAATATGGTGTTCGTTCAGTTCAGGTATGCTTGAGCATGCCTATTTGTTGAGTAGTATGCCTCTCTTTAAATGCTTCTTGCTTTTGAAGATACAACTTAGTGATTTATGTGTTATAACTGCATTTATATAAAATGTAGGGAGGTGGAAGATCTTTAGCACAGGAAACAATTGGAAGAGTAGTAGTTGGGGCTATGGTAAAGAAGATACTTGAGCTAAAAGTTGGGACTAAGGTACGGTCATACTACTTTCAGTATTGCAATTTGCAGAAATGTGTTGAGGATTCTCTTATGCTTTTTTCCTCTCTAGATGAACTAGACATTTTTAATTTCTGGGAACATTATTTCTCTACTACCTTAAATATATATTTTTGATCTTTAAATTTCCAGAAAATAATATAGTGTGGAATACCTCATTTAATTGCAGAAATTTCCAATTATTGAAAGCAATGCTATGAATTCTATGTCAAATTGTTTTCTCTATTGGTATCTATGTGAAAATGGCTACTGATAATCATTAAAGGACTCATGATAGGCACGTGGTAAACAATATCATGTATGCATATTGTTATTTCTAGGATGTAGGAGTTTCCATTTTGTAGTTGTTCATAGGATTCGAGCAGAATAAGTGTTTTAAGAATTGAAATTATGCCAAAGGATCTGAACTGATGAATTTTACCATGCCTAATTTTAGGCATGTGGCTTGGGCAATACTAAATATTAAGTTGGCTTTATTTGTCACTTAAATTACAGAATTTAAAAATTAAGACATGTAAGTGCTCTAAATCTATCAGCTTTTAGTGATCCTCTAGTTAACCAACAAAAGGAGAAATGGAATATTAGTGGAAGTCATGAAAACTAATGCAAATTCATGTTATCAAAATGTCCAATCTGATAGTATGTGTTAAAATTTCTTTGAAACCACCATCTTGGCAATTTACCACCTATCATATTATAAATCTACTGAATAAAGATACAACTGGGATGTTAAGTTATCCTAAAACCAACTATCCAAGAAAACAGATCAGATCTAGTTACTTGTTGGAATTATTAACTCAAATAACTTTGGGATGTAAATGACTATTCAGTCAACTAGTAAAAGAGAAAACCAAACCTGGAGTGATTATGAAAAACTTTTGGATGTACAAGAGTAGTCAATCAGCTAGTAAAATACCATAGTCGCTAACAACCTCCTTCGACAGACTATATGAGTCATCTTCAAATACCAGACTTACTAGCTCATAAATTTTCCCTATTAAGTAGCATTATCTACTCAATTCATAGACCACACACTTCACAGTCTGTGCTGGAATTCTGCAAAGCTTTTGTTTTTGAAAAAACAATAACCACACTAAATATGAATCTCCCTTTCCTTCAAAAGGCTCCCATCTACAATGTGAATGAAAGGAATTCTACCAAGTAACAAGGATAACAACTTTAGAGTACAGAACTTCTTGAAAATTACTAAGGTTGTGATTGCAACCATTGATTGATCAGTTGCAACAAATAAGGGGACATCTAATGCATGCCAGCCCCTACCAAATAATACATCAAAAATTTTAAACCTTATTGCCCAAGAAGCTTTATCTTTTCACCTATTGAATGTTTTGGAAAATGATCTTCAATGTTTGTATCTCCTTCTTTCATTTTCGAATGTCTAGTGCTATTCCCAACCCTTGAACTTTTGTGGCCACCACTTCTTTTTAGAAACCATAGTGTCATGTGTTGTAATTAAAGCACTGTAAGCATGCTCACAGCTATTACTACAACCTTTTCCTAGTTTCAATATTTTGTACAAGGAATACAATAAAATATTACCTTTCAAACCTCATCAACAACTCTAAACTAAAGATAGCAATAGGATGTTGAGATCCCCTTTCTACTCTAAGAAAAATCACGAAAATATTTTAGAAAAAGACTACAATAATGCTCTTAATCAACCAGCTCCATGATACAAGTCGACGATAACATGATAATGGAGTTGGTTTTGCAACAATCCTCCAAAAATGGCACCACAAAGTACGATTCCTCCTCCAAGTGGTTGACTGCGTATATACCTTCACGAACAATGAATGAGTCTTGCTTAGAAGCATGTGTGGCCTCCTCCAAAGTGGATTCCTTATTAAAATCTTGAATGAATGCACGAAGACCATGCAAAACTCCAATAAAGTTGCACTTGTGGCATCATGAGTAGAAATTTCCATCAATATTCAATGCAGAAGGCTCCATTTGGAAAATTCCATGGTAGAAGTACAATCTACAAAGGGGAAGATGAAGTAATTATCAATGAGTTGACATCCTCATCATAATAGCTTGGAAATGTGTGCAAGGTGACTTCCTCTCATATAAGGTGTCCTCCCCATTGACTAGCAAATTCCTCAAAGGGGTAATTGCCTTTAAAATATTTGTTGAAATTGTGAGTGGCTTATAATCATATGTCTGGCCAACATATCAATTGTTTTCCTTGATGAAATAGATCTGAGATAAAGTTGTATATTCTTCACATGGGTATAAAAATTGATCACACAACACTCTAAATGCATGTGCGACTGCTACTATATTTCATGTTACCTTAATTTTTCTAAATTTTGAGTATATTTTGTTGGCAATTATCATTTATTCACTAGTGGCTTGGCCTCTTCAAGTGTGTAAAAAAACATCACACTGTTCTCAAATATTTGCTATAGGTTGTATAAATTTGTTGATTTGTAAGCAGTGATGTGTTTAGCTAGAAACAACTCTCGTACACTATTTTAATTTCCACATATGATGAAGTCAAAGTAGTATGGGGCTTCTTCATGTTGTTTTGGATTTCTTAGCCTATAAGAACTTTTTCTTGTTTTTAAATTTTTTACTTTTTTCATGAAATTTGCTTTAGTTATTTTTGTCAAAACTCATTAGGATCTAGAAGATGTGCATCAATATTCTACTACCATGCTTGAGATTTAGTTTTGTCTATAGAAAATTTCCAAAATTTGGCCAAAGCTCTCTTTTCACAGTGCACATAAACTTATTTATCTAGTCCATTTAGACCAATGACTTACTTATCGAGTGGACCATTCTATGTTCTAGGTGAAGGAGACACACTTCTCAATTTTGAGAGAGAATAATTTTACACCTGGGCAACTAGACATGCTTCCTTAGTAGCCAGGCTGGTCGTGAATTCCTATTCGAGAAAATGGACTTTATGTAATTATCTTGTGGCATACCTAATATATGTTGCATCATTTTACGCAACTGAATCGAGCTTCATGGTTTCTATTGATTTGTCTATAACATGCTTTGGCATGTCCTTTACTGAATTTTATATCTGCATTTATGCAACACTTTTCTTTGACCTTCCTACTTTCTCTAAGTCGCCAGATAGTGTGGGTATTCTAATTGATGTTACAGGAGAGGTACACTAGCAACCATTTTCCTCTTGGATGTTGAAATTTCTGAATAGATGCCTTGTCGAAATAAGGATTCAAGTAGAAGGCCTTATTAGCTCATCGTTCATGTCTGCATCTTGTATTTTACTTGCTTAAGGAGATGGTACATTACAAAGGCCTCATTTCGACTTTATACATTTATCATCATCATTACTGGATGCAGAAATAATTCTATCAAGAATATTGTGCATTAAATGTACCATTATTTATGTTTTGACCATGTTCTTTCCTTCATACTTTATATGTCATATGCCCTAGATGCATTGTTGAATGTACAACTAAATAGTTTCTCAATGCTAAGTGTGTTTTCTCAGACATTTCAAAATACAAGCAACAAAGAAAGATTTGTGAACACAAAAACACTTTTGTAAATTTTAAAACTTCCATGGTTGTTTTCTAATATTGACATCGAATATGATATCACCAAGAAGACAAAGAGAAGGATTTTGAGTATGTTGCCTAAGGTAGGGATCAAAGCAATGAGTGAAATTTTTTTTTAGGTTTTGGACTTATCATTGCAAGATCAGATTGTTGATTTCCAAGCTGAAGATGTTGTATCTATGCCAATTCTTGCATTCAATTATAGCTATGATGTTATTAAAACCATGTGTAGAAGATTGGACATATTTGTTGAAGACAATTCTGACAAATTTTGTGAAATTTTAGCTCATGATATTGGATACATTGCATGTCTATCTTCTACTCCTTTAGCAATCAATTATGCAACCAACTTTCTGTGTCAAATCCACAAAAATTTTAGTTTGAAAGTGAATTTGGGAAACATAGATGTTCTTATATCAGGATTCTTTCGTGCTCAGTGTGATAGACAAATTTCAGCTAACTCAAGGAAAAGTGACCTTGATGTAACTTTATATCAAGTATAAAAGAAATACATTCTTAATAATACAACTGTTAGATTTTGCTTTCAGTATTTGTTAGTCTCTCTTTTCTCAACTTCTTTTTAGTGAACCATTAGAGCAAGTTCGTGTTGCTATTGTGGGAAGAATTTCACATCTTCTATGCCATGCAATCAAAAGTGGCCTTCTGGGAACAAAACCTCTGTGGATAAAATACCTAGATATACTTTCACTTTATGAGAAGAAGGTTGTGAGGAGATAAAAAAAATCAAATCTGTTACTTCATTGAGAATAATGTAATGGATATTTTTTTTGAAGATGATGACGCATGAAACAAAACAAAAGAAGAAAAAATTCATGTAATATTGAAACATGCTTTGGAAGCCACTGAGGATCTAGATGTATTTGAGACTTTGTTGGAAACGGTAGCAGAAATTATGAAAACGGCTAATGTCCATGGAAATTTGTTTTTTTTCTCATTTTTTTATTGATTGATCAGCTTAACAATTCAAATAGTTGGGTAAGAGCAACAGCTACTAGGTTAATACATAAATATGCTAGTTTTAAATAGAAGGGAGGAATCAGATAAATCCTTTTCAAGTTTGGTGGAATTAGAGATAAGTTGTTTGAATACTTGAAAGAAAGGTTTGTCACATGCCTAGTTATGAGAATTGAATTTGCAGAGGTGATTTTGGGTATACCAAGTGTAGATCTTGTTCAGGAGATGGTCCCTGTGGTTCTTCCAAATCTTTTAGTTTTACAACAGTAGAATTGCCATGCATTATCTACTTTGCATGAATTGGAAACATAGTTGAATACAATTTTGCCAGTTTTGTTGCGGGAATGGTGTCACGAGGCTCTATCATTTGTGTTACTTCACTCAGATAGAAATAAAATGGTTACTGTAATGCAATTCTATGAAACCCAGAGATGATCTAATACTACAGATATTTTTACTAAAGTGTTGCCAGTTCTTCTTGAGGAGTTTGTACATTTCCTTAGGGATGCACACAATGAAAATACTGATGAAAGGTTATCAAAGATTCTAGGTATGATTTAAGAGGTGGCTAGTCTTGTCACTGGATTAGATGATATTCTAGGATTTTTAAGGAATTACTGATTTCCATTTTGCTAATTTAGGGAACAATTCCTTTTAAGCAAGGAGGAAGAGGTGAGAGTAATACTAGGTGACAAATGGTAAGTGGGAATGTATCACAATGTATTTGTAAAATCTAATTGTAACTCGCATGTTTAGGATACAAACAACCACCAATGACCCCATTGATTTCTCCATCAATTACTCCATTAATTAACTTCATTATATTTTGGATTTTATGTACTACAATATATCTGCATTTGTGGCATTCCTCTCTTGTAGGCTTCCTTTTATTTTTTCAATTCCACTTATATTACTTTAAGGAAAAGGAGCAATTAGGAAAAGGAGAAATTAGTTACACTTGTGATATGTGTATGCACATATTTTCTCAATCTCCACACAGAAGAATGTTTGAGAACTACGGAAAAATATTTATGATGTTACTTGTTTACAAATTTGAGAAAGCCTCAAGGGTTAAAATCAAAATCTATAAATTTTGTTTCCTGGTGGAATGTGAGACATTCTTGGAGTATAACGCCTCAATGCTTGTTTAGGATCTAGGTAAGTGTGAATGAATAAAAACTTTATTTCATTGTTCTATATTGGATTACCATTCTCTCTAAGTTATCAAAGGCAAGTTAAAACCTGATTAGAATAAGGGACAACATATTTCATTGCCAAACTTTAACCTTACAGGGAAGTGCACTACACTTGTTTGATACTTCCATACATTTTGAGGGCGTGCCAATCAAAATGTCAATGTTGTTGGATACACTGGCATTGGTTAGTCTTAGAAAAGTTCTATTTGTCAAATATGTTGGTTTCATGAAGTAATATTTCCAACCAAGAGGATAAAGACTTGGCATGTCTAGGACATAGTGGTGTTATTTCTTGCCTGTATTTGTGATTTATTAGTATTCCACCACTACTAACTTCATTACGTAGTTGTTTGTTTAGTATTATATTACAATAGTGACTTGTTAAAGGAAAATGATTCTAGTTTGTTTGAACGTCATAAACTGGAAGGAAATCTAGCTTTGAATTAGAAAAATGGAATATATTATGAAAAATATGTTTTTTGATCAAATATAGGCTCGTTTTCTGATCATTTAAAAAAAAACAGTCACAACAATAAACAATGATTTTGGACACGATGAATTACAGAACTCTCCAGCTCAAAAACAAGTTAGCATATTCAGTTTTGTGTGCATCAGATAAAAATGAATGAGTAACATTAAGTTTGCTTTGAATATTTATAGAACCATTTTAGAGATTCTAAATGGAAATTGTGTGTCCTAATTTTTCTCAATTATTTATAGGGAAAACAAGGGTCATGCATAATTTGTTGGCTTATGGGAATTGGATTCCTTTTCCCTTGAAATAGTACGTTGATAATTTAATATTACTATATTGAAGCTATATTCCTGGTTAGTATCACAATTTACAAAGTCTTGTCTTATTCTTTTTTAGTTTCTTGTTGTAATCTTGTATCAGCAATACTTTGCTCCACCTATTAGATTTCTACTAACCAATTTTATTGTTGAAGAGTCACTTCTTCTTATAGATAACTAGAAGAAACAATACAAATACAAAAGTGGAGCATGAGACATTCTTAGTAGAAATTGCTAGCTCCGTTGTGTTTATTTGTGACATTTTATTTACTTTGTTTATACAGGTCATCTTGCCACATAGTGGCCACTATTTCCCAACTAAAGAAAAAAAAATCGAGTTTCTTGCTTTTATGGGGAAAAATGACATTAACAATATTGTTGATGTTGAGGTATATATTGTATAAATCCTTTATAGTATACTTTAGTTTATATTCCAATTTTTATCGAATTTCATGTCTTATACTCTGCATTATCAATTTTTTTGTTTTCTTTTTGCAGAAAATGGACTTAGTATTGATGGTAAGAAGCAAGGATTGAATAAAGTGGGGAACAATAACACACACTAGAGTGAAAAAGAGAGATAAGTGTACTGGTCCAGTGGTACCCTAGAGCTAATATCCCGCATAAGACACACAGATAAAGACTGATGGTCATGTTTTCAGAGTTGGTGAATTCACTTGAAATTCCTTGGCAAGATAATGATAATGTTTTGAAGTGATGAACAATATTTTATCTGTAAATTGTATTCCAACCAATATTAAGTTGGAAACTCTTATTGTAACACTTGATATTTTATATAATATAATTTGTGGTTGGAATTATTTATAGTCGCACTTGATATTAATTGGTATTGTAATTAACATATGTAAATTTGCATTTTCATATCAGATGAACATGTAAATTGTATGACATTTTTTAAAAATTTAGTTGCAAAATCATACTAATTAATTTATGTTGATTAATAATGAACACATAAAATCAATCTAAAACTATTAAAATAGTAATTTATATTGATTAATGATGAACACAAATAAAATGGATATACGACTAAATGAGTCATTTATAATGATTATTAATGAAAGTAAATGAAATGATATAAACTACTAAATTAGTCGTTTATATAATTAATAAATGACTACTGCAAATGATAAATTTGTGACTACAAATGACGACTAAATTTTTCATATATACGACTATTAGTAGCTAACTTACAATATTGTATAACACGACTAAAATTTAGTCATATTTCTTCAGTCATTAATTGGTTTCAAACGATGACTAAAATTTGCATATGTATGACTATTAGTAGCTAATTTACAATATCTTATAACATGACCAACATTTTGGTCATATTTCTTTGGTCATTAATGGGTTTTATTGGGTGATGATATAGTCATATATTTTGTTGTATATTTGGTCATTAATTGTGACAATTAATGACCAAATCAAAGGTTAAATCAATGATCAAATCAATGACCAAATTAATCACCAAATCAATGGCTAAATTAATGATCAAATCAATGACTAAATTAATGACTAAATCAATGACCAAATTAATGACCAAATATACAATTAGACAACAAAATTGAGATAACCAATTAATGACTAAGCTAAAAACGACCAAAAGTTGGTCGCATTATAAGATACTGTAAATTAGCTACTATTGGTCACCGACCAAAAAATAGTCGTTTATATGCAAATTTTAGTCGTTTTTTTAGTAACTAATTAGCTATTTTCTACTAGTGATGTATCCTAAATTACAACTCTTACAACAAACTATCATCATCTTAGCACACAAATACACTTTCCACCCTCATACCTATCCAAAAGATTCATTTCAAAACTTGGTTCTTAATATTCTCTATGGATGACAAGTATGACATCATGTGTTATCATGCTACAACATGTATGTTTGAATAATAGGTCTTATAATAGCCTTTGGGAATACATATTTCCTATGGATATTATTTACAAGTTGGACCAAGTACTCTAGGGTGTTCATGCACCAATGCAGATCTACATAACATGTTGTCTCCTTCACCAATATTTGACACCATCAATTCCATATACAGTCTCTTGTCCTTGAATTTATACATAATAATTAAAATGATGTGAGAAGAAAATAATTAAAAATAAATTATACATATAATGATAACACACATGATTTACACTAGAAAAATCCAATTAGGAAAAAACCAACTGAGAATATCTATTATCTTATGGCTTAAAAACAACTAATATTCTTGACTTAAATGTTACTATACAAGCCAACCAAACACTTTGGCCTTGGCCAAGTGAACCTTTCACTCAACTCTAGCACAATTATAATAAAGAACCTCCTAGCCCTTTAATCTTTTTTACTAGATGTGATACCATGGGCCACACCAACACTAGGTTCTCGAAACCACTACTGTTCACCTAACAACCTTGAATTTTTCTACAATTCAAGTGTACCTAACAACCTCCCCTTCAAACTTTATTGGGGAAATTATTTATATCCAATATGTAAAACTTGCATGCTCCTATCTCCTATCACCTAGGTTTGCTTTCATACTTTATTAGGAGGGGTATGCATGTCTAACTAGGTCTCATAGTCATATACCCATTTACATATAGTTCATGAATTTTCATCTCCAAAGTATTTTTTTTTTTGTTATTTCTATCCCAACACTTATGTTGTCATTTACCACTTTCACACACCTTCTCACACCAAGTTATCTCCTCATGATACTTCCTTGCAACTAACATCCTCATCTGGTTTTTGTCTACATTAGCTTTGGTCTTTTCCTCCACTTCTACCTACTAAAATATTTATGCCATATAATCTCCAAGAGGGTTTTCCATGCACTGCTCTCACCCCCTCCCGACTTTACCAAATATTATAGTCCTTTCTTCAAGAATTAGTAACTTATTCATTTTAGTGCTTCATTTCGCACTAATACCACTTCTTGAACATAATTAAAAATAAATTATACACATAGCTATAACACACATGATTTACCCTAGAAAACTCCAACTACGGAAAAACCAACCAACAATAGATCTATTATCTTATGGCTTCAAAGTGCCAATATCCTTGACTTAAACAAACCTAATTCAGCCAAAAAACCTAACCCTATCCAAGTAAACCTTTTTCTCAACTCTAACACATTACAATGGAGAATCCCTAAGCCTTTTAAATATTTTAACTACATGTAATATGAAAATTTCAACTATCACAAAAACTGGAAATTATTGCTCTAATTGTTAATTTATTTAACAGTTTTTTTCTGCTACGACAAGTACCAAATAATTCACACTGTAATTTTCACAAGTAATCTGCGGAAGAAAATAACATTGGGAACTGAGAAAATCTAGCACACACACACAAATTTTACACAATTATTTTTTGACAAATGTCCTCGAAAAAACCCAACTTGGGAAAATCAGTGCAGCAACTGATGGTTTTTTTTATTATGCAGTACTGAAACTCTGAGTATAATCTAGATGTCGAAAACTAGAAATCCACAGCAAGAAAATCTTACAAATATATTCCCTAAGAAACCCCAACACTCTCGCTATGTGCACTCATGTTTCCTGCACTCGCATGTTCTTGCACTTGCGTATTTTTGCACTTGTGTGTTCTTGCACTCACGCATTCCTGCACTTGCACGTTCCTGCACTCGCATTCCTGCTCTGGGAATAACTCAAGCTATTTTTATTGCCTCTCCAAATATGGAAATATTCCTCTGGATCATTGTCCCTGCCCCTCACTGACATTGCGTCCCTCTTTGGCTCGAACTTTACTACAACTAGCTTGATCTTCACAAGGGACTGTTGCTATAGTGTGTCCTCCATCACCACATCGATCTGTTCTTATATCTTCTTGTTAGGACTCCAAAATCCAATATTAAATCTTAATCCATGGCTCATATCATTTATGGATCGATTTGTGTGAGTTTCTAGAGAATTATCACCTTGACTTAATTAATTTTGATTAATTAACCAATTTTTCTAAGGTTATACTTAGGAAACACAAAAAAAGAGGTCAATAATATAATTAAGCTATCTCTCGGTGTAATTTCCAAAAACACAATACTCTTTTTAGTTATTCTCCCCCCGCTACTCAGTTAACATTTCCCAACCTAGAAAGAAAGGTAGTCAATCTCATGGTCTGCTTGGTAGGAGTCGTGCTTAAGTGGGTGCGCTCTTATTCCTTCTTGGTCCATGGTATACCATGACCAGGGAAGGATGTGAAGGGGATGTGACCTCTTAGCCATACCTATTTTGATTATACTTTGAACATTATGCCTCAGTTTTCCTTTTTGTTACCAATCGTTCGTTGTCGATTGAAGGTCCCCGGGTGTAGAGAGATGAGAATGAGGGCCTTTCCCCCAATTTTGGTGGTGCATTTGAGTAATAAAATATGTGTGTGGATGGGGTTTTAGATGCCCATTCCATTTTGGGTTATGGATATCTTATGTATTCTAGCCTCTCCACCAAGTTTTGTGACTAGAACACATCTAATGCTACAAAAACTAACACTCCCTCTTAGTGAGGAATGTGTTTTATTGTTGCACATCTTTCCACAACACCTTGTCTCTTTACCATCTCCTATCACACTGCTAATTTCTAGCCACTATCCACCAACCACTTCGAAACTTTGATGTTGCATCTGTGCTACCGCTGACACTTCCATATTTTGTCCAACCCTACATCTGCATTGCAACTCCCTCTCATTTGTTTTTGTTGTAACTGCAACTAATGCAACTGAGAAGCATCTGAAATACTGAATTTTTTTTTTTTGTTGCATCTGTCTCTTAAGTCCTAAATAATACTAGCCACTTCATTTCCTACTGAATAATCTATGTCGTTGTTGACTATGTTATTGAGCCTCATGCTCTGCTATCAATATAGTATTATGCCCCTCAACATATGACTACTACTAGTATCATGCTCTTAGGAATCTGACTACAACTACTAACATTGATTCACCCTGCTACTGAATATTATGGGCCCCGTAGCAAGGTGGTGATCCATGAGGAGGACACCTCAAGGATCTTGCCCAAAGATATGTATTTTTGGACTACAACTCCAAGTCACCCCATCCCACTCTGGAGGTATGGTTGCAAACATGGAAAACTCTAATCTACTCATATTGTTGTTGCTATTCCTTTTTTAATGCTTCCACATTGTTGTTTAAACTATTGCAATAATGAGTTTTATCTCCCTGGATCCTTAAGTGTTAGCTTCTATAGAGCTTCTCCTTCTAAAGCTAGACTCCCTATGAGTCTTGATCTCCCTATGGGAAATCTCTCTACTCCCTCTTGGAAACTCACACTATCCTCCTGTACTAGAAACTGAACTGTGTAGCTCTACGTTGGGAATCTCTACTGGATGGAACTACAACTTGACAATTCGTATTACTTGTATCACTGCATATAGCTCTGCAACTATCTCCCGAGTACTAATTGCAACTAGATTTGCAACTGTCTAATGACATATCATGTATGATGAAACTAAACCTGATATTATGATATTGTGGGCTCCTGCAGCAAAGGTGATGGTACCGTTGCAACAATATGGAACTCATTTGACTGATGTCATTGCTGCAACTACGTTAGAACCTACCCATTCAGCACATTGTAGTTTCATACTCCTCCTCCTCTTGGATCTTGTGCCTCACTATCTTCTTTTGAGCCTAGTCCCTAGTTGGCACCCTTCCTCATTTTGCAACTCGTACTTCTTCTGGCCCATGTCTCTGGTAACTGGAAGTTGATATGTTGCCCCAATCTTCATTCTAGCTAGATTGCATGGCCTCTTCTAGAAATATTGTACGCCCATATCTAGAAATTAGCTACAAAAAAATTTTGAAACTCAAATAACTGGAGAATTAAACAGGAATCTCCCTTTTCCTATTAGGCTACCATCTTTGAAACTCGCAATCCCTCTTGTAATGCACAAAACTCTATTGTTTGCCTAGATTTTCCTTCAACTTCTCTCAGAGATTACTTGCTCAACCTTTCTGAATGTCCTTCTCTAGAAATTGGCACATGAACTGCAATCCCAACAACTTGAATTGGCTACTTTGGCAAACTCGCACTGCATCTTCCAACTGGAAATATAGGATCTCCTCCAGAAAATTGGATCTTGAAACCCTCTGAGAAATTTGGAAATTCCTCTCTCTCTCTCTCTGCTTTTCTCTTCCACCTGATGTTGGTTATGTTGTTGCAAAACCCTCCGCATCTAGCCAAAAATTTTCTCAGCGAAAATTTGAGTTGTTGCTCTTCACTATGACTACTGGAATCATTATATTGGGAAAATAAATAAAAAATTCCAACCTGCACTGAAAAATCGAACTTCTGCCCCAGCAATTGGAACTGTCAATCTGGATACCGCCCAACCTCTCAGAATTTTGGCCTATTGTTCCCTCTAGACAACGAAATTCTCTCCTCTGCTTCTAAGCTTCCCGATTTATCGCTCACGCTTTGATACCATGTGAAATTTCATCTATCATAACAACTGGAAATTATTTTTCTAATTGTTAATTTATTTAACAATGTATTTGTTGTCTGCTATGACAAATACCAAATAATTCACACTGTGATTTTCACAAATAAATTATGGAAGAAAATACCTCTAGAAACTGAGAAAATCTAACACACACACACACACACACACACATAAATTTTATAGAGTTATTTTTGTACAAATGTCCTCGGAAAATCCCAATTTGGGAAAACTGGTGCAGTAGCTAAGGGATTTTATTATTATGTAGCAGTGAAATTTTGAGTACAATCTAGATGTCAAAAACTAACAATCCACAACAAGAAAATATGGCAAAAATATTCCCTAACCAACCTCGTCACTCACGCTTCTTGCACTCACATTCTTACACTCGCGTGTTCTTTCACTAACGTGCCTTCACTTGCGCACTCCTGCACTTGTGTGTTCTTGCACTCGCATTCCAGCATTCGCATGTTCCTACACTCGTGTTCCTACACTAGGAATAAATCAGCCTCTTGTTGTTGCCTCTCTGGATCTTGAAATATTCCTCTGAGTCATTGTCCCTTCCCCTCACTAACATTGCATCCCTCTCTGACTCGAACTCTACTGCTACTAGCTTGATATGCACAAGGTACTGCTACTCAAGTGTCTCCTCCATAACCACATCGATCACTTCTTATATCTTCTTTTTCAAACTCCAACGACCAATATTAAATCTTAATCAATGGCTCATATCATTTCTAGATCGATCCATGTGAGTTTCTAGATAATTCTCACCTTGACTATTAATTTTGATTAATTAACTAGTTTTCCCAAGTTTAGACTTATGAACCATTAAAAATTAGTTTAATAATCTAATTAATCCATCTTTAGGTGGAATTTCCAGAAACAATTTCTGGGTTATGGAGATCTTATGTATTCTAGCCTCTCTACCAAGTTTCATCACCAGAACACATTTGATGCTACAAAAATTAACATGTAATACCACATCCCACCAATACCGGGTATCAGAAATCATCATTGTTGACTTAACAAACTTGAATCTTTCACTGAATAAGCTTATTTAACACAATGTATTCACAATTTCATTTTACATATTATATATTACAATAATTTATTTAACCTTTCATATATATATGAATGAATAGAAATTATGTTTCCTTAAAAAAAAATGAGTAATATATATATATATATAGAGAGAGAGAGAGAGAGAGAGTATTTATCAATTTTAAATTATTTTGAATATGAAATCTAAACCATTAATATTTAAAATCTAAATGATTAAATGAAAATGGGTTTTGAGTGGAGTTCAATTCCAAGATTTTTGAAAATAAACCCCGTAATTGAAAGCATGTGAGGAGGAGAGAACAACATCTGCATGGTGGTAGACCTAAAGTGTTACCACGTCAATAGAATTCCAACTGTAATCCATTAACCATATAACAATGCCTTCAAAGGGACTGAAGTGGGAATAAGCACAAAGGGAGGAATTAGGGGGATAAATAGGAAGGGTAAATAAGGCATAAGAAGGGGAATAGGAAAATAAAGAAAGGGAGGAGGGCTAGGAAACATTAATTCAAAATAAAATAAAAAAATAAAATAAAGGGAAAGACTTGAAGAAGAACCAAGCACCAGGAGTCATGGAATCTTAAAGGATGGAGCATAAACCATTGGTGTCATTGATTTCAAGTTTGATCTCATCCTTTGAACATGCTTTGTTTGCTTGTGAGTCAGCCTCCACATGGAAATTTTAAGAATGTGATAAAAATCTTTGGAGTGGAAGAACTTTACCAACCCTCTGATTCTTTGGAGCACCTAAGAAGGGAATTGTCCTTTGGGTTGTCTTCTTAAATGAGATACTGAATAGTGAGATGTGAGTCTCCTAGGATAATGATGTATTTTATTCCTTTGTCTTTAGAAATATGTAAGCCTTGAAGAAAGCCATACATTTATGTCTTATTATTGGTTTTATTTCCCAAACTGCATGTAAATTTGATTTTTGTTATTCCGTTAGGATTAAATAAAATACCTCCCCTCCTACCACCCCTATTAATATTTAATAAATTTATTAATAAATAATTTTAATATTAATTATAAATTTAAATAATATTATATTTTATTACTATTTTATTAATAAATAAATTTAAATGCTTCATCATTAAATTTAATTTAAGAAGTGAATTTCAAAAATACTTACAAACATTTAACTTGAGTTATTATTGATCCAAATTCTTTTGGATAAAATCAACTAATTTATATAACTTGAGTTATTATTGATTCAAATTCTTTGGGGTAAAATGTTTTATTTATATTTTATAGTATAATTGATTTATTATTTGTTTATTTTTAAATTTGAAAATTATATATATATATATATATATATATATATATATATATATTAAATAATTAATTTAAAAATTTATGATTTTTAATAAAAATAAATTTATGATTTATAAAAAGTAAATTACTATAAAAATTTATGATTTATAAAAATAAATGGATGGTAACATTAGGCGAAAGGATTTATATTTTTATATTCTAAATTTTCTGTTTAATGATACTTATAATTATTTATCTGAAATTTTATTTATGTTACAAATATTTTTTCATTTTGTTTTTGGTTGGGATAATTAAGTTCCTATTTTATTCTTATAATCTTCAACTTTTCCTTTGACTCCATCGTCATCTTCCTCTTTTCCTCTTGCCTCTCCCTTCTCATATCATCTCCTCCCTATTGTAGTGATGAATAGCCATGAAGCACAATGTTGATGTGGTAGTGGTGGTTGTGGACTCACAAGATGGTTCACGTGCACACTATGGTATTGAATCCTCAATTCAGTTATTTCATCATTATACTTCTAAAGATATTAATAAGAAACTAATTTTACATGGATTTACATAGATTTCCAGAGTGACCAAGGAGGATGCATCCTCTCCTCAACAAACTACATCATTCAACCAAACCAACATAGTCTTGAATCACACTAAAAACAAAGACTCTATAACTCATGTTTCATTAGCATCAAGGCTAGAACTGGCATGTAACATTACCAAAAATACCCACACAAAGATAGCAAACATATTTTCCAAATTAATCGATGTCGATGACCTTCAAATTGTAGAGGGTCTACCCAAAATACATAAAACCAGACAATTTTTTCACAACCCATTAACAAAATAACTAGACCAGGAAAACCAACCAAAGATTAAATGTCACAACCAACCATTGATCATGCAACAAGAGAACCAAAAGAGATGACACATGCCTAGTAGAGAGGGCCAGGAACCACCATGTAGGCTGATATGCAACAAGGAGGGTGACAATAAATGTCAAGCACCTTTCCTAACAAGCCAGGAGGCTTCACAAAAACCATCGAATTTCACCTCCACCCACTGAGCTCTCTAGTCATTATCCAAAGATGAAATATTTGTTGTAGCCCTCGCGCTAGAACCCCCCCCCCCCCCCCGCCCTCCATCTGATTCACATGTTATGTGGCTTTATACATGTGTCAGGTGAGAGTCGATTCTATCCAAACAAAACTACTAATTTTTTAGCATTTCCTTGACATCCTCCAGGGATGCAAAAAAATTGTACTCCTCCACTTTTTTGTCCCTCATTACCAAGCCTAACAAGGTTTTCATTTACCTCCAATGAAGAGCCACAAAGTTTAAATATTGTTTCTTCTTGCCCCTTGATGCCCAGGGACAGGAACCCAAGTCGACATATCCTCTATGAACTCTGAATCAGAGAGGGATTTCCTTTCGACCCCTACTTGTGTCTCGAACTTGCAATTTTTTTTTAGTTTCCAACAAAACAACATTGAAATAACTGACAACCAAGCCATGCCAATAATCTTAAATAAGTATTAAACACATATTCATATGTAATTAACACATAAGTATAGTATACCTTTCTAAAACACGACCACTATGTTGAGATTGCAACAAGATGATGAGCTTAGTGGAAATAAGTCACCTTCACTAAGTGGGCCCGCAGGCTATTTTTGGCGCAAAGTCTATTTTTAGACATATGGATCATGTTCTATGAGTTGCAGGATGCTATTTGTGGATGGTTGGTCAAGTCGGAAAAAATACATGGACTTCTATTTTTAGACATACTGGGCGGAATCTATTTTTAGATTGCCAGTCTAAAAATAGATATGTCGAATATTATTAGCTCTTAATAATATTTGGACTATAAACATTATCTTATTCTCTTGGAGCACTTCAGTTAAGTGCACAGATGTGGCACAGGAGCTGACAGAAGGAATTACGCTATTCCCGAGGGTTAAGTGGAGCTATTGCATGGATACTTTAGTTAGAACTCATGTGAGAGAGTTTGGTGGAGTTGATTGAGGAGTTAATGGAGTTGTGTTCAGTTTAACTAATCTAAACATAGTTGAACTAGTTGTATTTAGTCTAACTCATTAATACACTAGTGAAGAGTGGTGTGAATTAATTATTAATTAATTCACTAATTATAAACTCATTAATCAACTAAAGAATACATCAGTTAACTTCAGTGCATGGACAGTTTCAGTGGAGACCAGTGCAGAGATAGGTGAAAGAGCAGGTTAACTATCAGTTGTGACTATATTGTTGCATATTTGCAACAACCAGTGATTGGAGGAGCCCATGAGGATTGCGCAGTACAAGCCAGGTGGTTCAAGTTATTTAATGAGCCATCCTACAACATTGATTACACAATAGAGGCTGGCTATCAGGTGGCAGAGATTGGAGCATGTGTTTTGCTAGATCTAGCTTGATTAGTGTGTAGCAATTTGAGGTTGTGCTGAGAGCTTGTGAGGAGCTTTGTACAATGATTGTTACATGATCTCTATGACATATAATATATAGATAGTTGGGGGTTTTCAGCTTTAAGCTTTCCCATGAAATACTGTGTTCATATGTGTGAGTGTTTATGGTTTTAATGTGCACATGCGATTGTTTTTATTTCCACAATTAATGATCAATGGTAGAAGAGATTCTATATTGTGCATGAAGTTAAAATAGTGTGTGATCAGGAGAATCTCGGTGAATAATATATCAGTTATTCAAATTCCTACACGCTAGTTGTTGCTCCCGTTGCCTGAGCCTGCACGTATCTAGGGTTCATCCTCACCACCATGGAGGCCTTGGGCTCGCCCCAGGATCCTCCGCCTCCTCCTCCACCATTAGCAGAAGATGCTTTCAACTCATTGCTGGCCATGATGCCAAAGAAGAAGAAATTTGAAGCTACCAAATTTGTGAAAAAAATGGATGATATTCCTGAAATTTCCCTCCTACCGGATGGACCAATCCAGGTTTCTTTGTCCCTTGCATATCGGGCCTTTGTGGGACAGTTTACAGGACTTTGGCCCTCTCCAAAAATAATGGAGAGATGGGTTGTCAAAAACTGGACGCCCTTGATCAAGAAAATCATAACCTCGTATTTTCTGGGGAGGGGCTATTTTCTGTTTGAGTTCATCACAAAAGAGGACAAAGAGTAGATCTTTCGGAATGGACCCTATTTCATGGGACCCCAAGGCTTGTACCTCAATAAGTGGACGCCAGATTTCGATCCAACAGTGGATTTCCCAACGGCTGTCCTAGTGTGAGTCAGGTTGTCAAATCTCCAAGTGCATTGCTGGAACTAGGATTCTCTTAAACACATTGGTAATGCCCTGGGAAAATTTATTGATCGGGAAAATAACAAATATCAATATGATTGTGCCCGGATATGCGTGGAGGTGGATCTATAAGTGAGACTACTAGAGGTAATAAAAATTAATGTTGCCAATTGGATGCATGTGCAAAAGCTAGACTATGAGCAGCTTCCCTTCAAGTGCTGGAAATTCTATGTCTACGGTCACTTTGTCGGGGGTTGTCTGAGTAATGGAGAAGTGGAGAAAGGTAAGGAGGAGGGTTGGAATCAATTCAAGCAGTCAAAGACCTCCCATAAAGTCTCCAAATCTAGGGCTCCAAATGGTAAATGTCCCCTGTCGGCTTCTGCCTTGCAAGTCCCTCCCCCGAATGGTCATGAAAACAAGTTTGGACCCTTAAGCTCAACATCAGAGGAAGTCCAAGAGATCAAAATGAAAAATAAATCCTCCCCTAACAAAGGAACCACCTCAGGCTCGAGGAAAGGAGAGAATGCCTTAGAAATACCTAAGGAAAAACATGCAGAAGTCAAAGAGGAAGAACAAGACTCGGAGGAGTTAGAGGAGGAAGGAGAAATAGGGGAGTCTCAAATTTCGGCTAGAAGATTGACAAGAGGCCGAAAGTCTGCTCGGGAAAAGAGAGAGCAAGAAACCTACAAAGTTAAGCTCTAGGGCAGTCAACCTACCCTAGAGAAACTCTTGGCTAAAAATCCAAAGATGACAAAAAACCAGACTTGAGGCTCCAAGGGAGCTCATCACTCCCAAAAAAGTAAGTGATGAAGGTCGTTTCCTGGAATTGTAGAGTTATGGGGAGTAAGGCGAAAGAAGAAGCCATAAGAAGCATTCAAAGAATAGAAACCCCAGACATTCTACTAATTCAAGATATAAAAATTTAGGATAAAGACTTCCTCCAAATAAGAAATAAACTTTGGAATAAAGGGAGCGGATTGGTTGTCTCTACTCGAGGAGCTTCGGGCAGATTGGGCTCTCTCTGGAATAGTAGCAAGTTCTTGAAGGTCACTGAGATCTTAAATACTCACCGGTTGTTCCTGGAACTCCAACATCTTGACACTAAGGAGGTCCTCTCTCTCTTCAATGTGTATGTCCCTGTAAGCGCAGGGGAGAAGAAGGTATGTTGGGACTCTATCAGAAAACTGGCAGAAATAGAGAATATGGAAAACACTATCATTGTTGGTGATCTAAACCTCACCTTGCTTTTGTCAGAAAAGCAAGGAGTAAACATCATAAGGGATCCGGCAAGGGAGTGGGTGGAGGACCTCATGCAGGATTGGAATTTTCTCGACATCAAGCCCTCTTCTGGTAAGCTTACTTGGTCAAATAAAAGATTCGGTCCTTGACAGATTGCTGTAAGGCTTGATAGATTTCTGGTTCAAAGCTCCTTTCTTCTTTTAGGACTAGAAGCTAGAATGCATATTCTCCCTTGTAGTGTATCAGACCATAAACCTATCAAGCTAGAATTGTTGTCCCAAAAATATCTTGGCCCTATCCCATTCCGATACAACCCTCTATGGATCAAGGACCTTGACTTCATGAATAAGGTCAAGGAATGTTGGAGGATGCTTGTCAAGGGCTCTCCCTTCTTCGTTTTGGAGGAAAAACTTAGATGAGTCAAATTTGTTCTTAAAATTTGGGCCAAATACCTACAAAATCAGGCCTTTGAGAGAAAACAAGCTCAAGACAATCTTGAGCTCCATATCTTACAAACGGAAGAAGCTGAAATTACTAAAGAAGTCCTAGACAGGGAGGAAAAATTACAACACAAGTTTCACAAGGCATATCTGTCGGAGGAAGAATATTGGTGAAAAAAATCGTTCAGCCTTTCGCTTAAAGCAGGAGATAGAAATTCATCCTTCTTCAACAAAAAAGCCCAAGCGAGAAGAAGCTTCAACTCCATCTCAGAAATCAAGGAAGAGGCCATAACCCATAAGGACTTCAATAGCATCAAAAGAGCAGCGTTCACTCATTTTTAAAATATTTTCAGTGAAGATGGGGTGATGGACCACAACTCTAAATTTCTAGATAAACTTCCTCCAAAGATCACCTCCAAGATGAACCAGTTCCTTGAAGCTAAGGTCACCAAACAAGAAATAAGGGCAGCTCTCTTTGCCATGGCGCTCGACAAAATGCCCGAACCGGATGACTTCACTGCTAGATTTGTTGAAAATGCAGCAAGATGATGGAGCCTAGTGAAATGAAGTCGCCTTGACTAGGTGGGCCCGCGGCTATTTTTGGCGCAAAGTCTATTTTTAGACTATGTCTATTTTTAGACATATGGAGCATGGTCTGGGAGTTGCAGTATGCTATTCTTGGAGTATTGGTCATGTTGGTAAAAATAGATGGACCTCTATTTTTAGACATTTAGGTCGAAGTCTATCTTTAGACTGCCTAGCTAAAAATAGAAAAGTCAAATATTATTTACCCTTAATAATATTTGGACTATAAACTTCAGTTTATCCTCTTGCAGCACTTCAGTTTGACTCAAGGATGTGGGGCATGCAGCTGAAAAAGGAATTACGCTATTCCTAGGGGTTTGGTTGAGCTCATGCATGATAGACTTCAGTTAGACTCATGTGGCAGAGTTTTGGTGGAGTTGATTGAGGAGTTGATGGAGATGGTGTTCCAGTTAACTAGTTGAACTAGTTGTAATTAGTTTAACTGCTATTACACTAGAGATGAGTGGTGTGAATTAAATATTATTTAATTCACTAATTATTAATTCATTATTCAACTAAAAGAACACATCAGTTAACTCAATGCATGTACAGTTCAGTGGAGACCAGTGGAAGAGGTAGATGAAAGGGTGAGTTTGCTATTAGTTGTGACAACAGTTGTGCATGGGATTTTCACAAGCATTGGAGGAGATTGCCCATGAGGATTTCGCAGTTGGAGCTAGTGAGATTCGAACTTGGATCTCTCATTACACCAGCCTTGATTGCGCAATAGAGGCAGGCAATTAGTGGATGAGTTTTGAACCTGTGACTTGTTCAAAACTGAGCTAGTTTGTGTGTAACTTTTGGAGACAGTACTGAGTACTTGTGAGGAGTATTGTACTGAGATTGTTACATGTTCTCTTCTATTATAATATACAAAATATATGGGGGTTTTCAGCTATAAGCTTTCCCCATTACATATTGTGTAATGTGTGTGATGTTTTGATGATCTTTTGATCGCATACCGCTTGTTTTATTTCCGCATGTGTGATGATCTGAGTAGAAGATATTATGTGTTGCATATGAATTCGAATTAGTATGTGATCAGGATAATCTCGGTGGATAAATCTTCATTATTCAGCAAATTTCTACAAGATTTCTCCAAGCCTATTGGCAGATAGTGGAAAAGGATCTACACAAAATGATCTTAAAATCCCAAGCTTGTCGGAAAATCGGGGCAGCACCAATTCTGCCTTTCTTGCCCTCATCCCTAAGGAAAAGTGGGCCAATGTTTTCAATATATTTTTCCCCATTTACCTATGTAACATAAGCTAAAAATTGATAAACAAGGTGATTGCCAGTATATTTAAAAGTATCCTTCCTACCATCATCTTGAAGAATCAAGGTGGCTTTGTTCATGGGAGGCAACTTGTGGATAACTTCATCTTAGTCCAAGAGGCGATCCATTCAAGCTTGCAACGTAAAGAAAAGGGCATGGTTGTCAAGCTAGACCTAGCAAATTCCTTTGACCGTGTCAGACACAACTTTCTCTTGGAGGTAATGCAAAAGTTTGGGTTTGGGTCAAAATTTATTAACTGGATTCGGGCTTGTATTTATGAGCCATGGATTGCCCCTCTGGTGAACAGGAGAGTAGCAGAATTCTTTAAAGTGACAATAAGACTTCGTCAGGAGTGTCCTCTTTCCCCTCTTCTCTTTGTAATTCAAGCTTCTATTCTAAGCTTCTTCTTGGAAAAGAAACAATCAGATCAAGAGATCATGGGCCTCAACATTGCAAGAGAGGTCAAAAATATAAACCATGCTTTGTTTTCCGATGACTCTATATTGTTGGGTGCAGCCTCCGTCCTTACGGCATCAAGGTTCAAAGAAGTGTTGGAGGATTTCTATGAAGCTTTTGGTAGCATCCTAAACAAGGGAAAATGTCAAATTTACTGCTGGAACACTTCTGCCAACGTCCTCAGTGCCATCTCCAGATGTATGGGCTTTGTTTCCTCGTCAAACTGGACCTCGTTCAAGTACCTGGGCCTCCCAATATTCCAAAGAAGTGCCTTCAGCAAAGACTGGCTCCCTTTGCTTGAAAAATTCAAGCTCAAGATCCAGGCTTGGGGTTTCTCATGGCTCAACCTCGTAGGTAAGTCTGTTCTTATTAAGGTTGTACTTAGGAACCTTCCTATTTTTCGATTCTCTATTATGCTAACTCCCTCATGTATTCTCAGAAAAATGGAGGAGTTAATCAGAAAGTTCTACTGGAAAGGTGGAAAACATAATGAGAACAGAATCCCTTTTGTGAGCTGGGACAAAGTCACCAAGCCTCTGATGGAAGGAGGCTTAAATTTTAAAGATCTATGTACCCAAAACGTGGCCATGGGAGCTAAAGTTATTTGGCGCCTCATCGCTCCCAATCCTGACTGGGCACAAAATGCCTTATGGAAGAAATACTTCCCAAAATCCAGAAAACAATGTCTAGACAACCCATGCACTAAAATTGGATCGCAATTTATCAAGCTATGGGCTAAAGCCACACCTCTGATCAATCTCAACGCATTTTGGATTCCGGGCAACGAAAAACAAACAAAAATCTGGGAGGATCGGATCATGGATAATCTGCCTCTTGCTGATTCAAATTCCCTTCAAGCGTTGCGGATTTGGATGTCAAATGCAGGCCTCACAACTCTATTGGATATCTTAAGCTAGAAAGACAATCACTGGCATAGTTGGAAGCGGATCCAATTACCTTTGGAGCTGAAACGCGATTGGGATGAATTATTGATGCGTCTCAAAGGAATGGCTCCGATCCATGAGAGGAGAGCTGATAAACGTGGCTAGGGTCCCCAATCGGGATCTTATATAGTGTCTTTGGGTTATAAAAAACTGCAGGAACAGCCCTACATCCCTCCAAACCCAACGACATGGAAGGGACTTTGGAGACACAAGTCAATCCCTAAAATATATTTTTTTTGTTGGCTCATTTGTCACAATAGAATTCTGACAGAGGATAGATTGAAGACTAAAGGCATTCATGGGCCTTCAAAATGTCGATTATGTTGTGAGAATGAAGATAATGCAGGTCATCTCCTGCTGAATTGCAAATTCGCAAAGGAAATCTGGAAGGGCCTTCTGAGCCCTTGGAAAAATTAACTAAATTTTCCCTCCTCCATCACTGATTTGTTTGCTAATTGGCTGCATATTTATCTAGGAGAATCTCCAAAAAATGAAAGCTTCAAAGCTGCCTGGCTCACCTTGCCCAAGATCATTTGCTAGAAAATCTGGCTCGAGAGAAAAAAGAGAATTTTTAGAGAAAAAGGACAGGATGTGAAACTTATCATGGTCAAGATTAAAAGTCAATTGAAATAAAGTCTGGGGGATCAGCTTGAGGATACAAATTGAAGTCAACAATAGCTGGATTGGGGCGCCATGATCGGTCTCAAGTTTTCTAAGGTAGTAAGGCAAATCAAGCCAACGAAAGAATGGAAAATTAGATGCAATGAGAAAGACTTCTCAATTTGGTCCAACAAGCAATCTAGACCCTCTCTATTCTTCGACGGGGAAGCCAAAGGCAACCCTGGAAAATTTGGTGCTGGAGGAGTAATCAAGAACATTGAAGGCAGAATCAATCACAGTTCTTCCTGGGGCTTGGGCCACAATACACCACAATACAAGCATACAAGCAGAAGCATTGGCTCTGTTTCAAGGCCTCAAGCAAGCCAAGGACTTAGGTATCAAAGAAGAAAATGTAATTTGTGATTCTCAGTCCATTATAAAAACTATGGTGGACAATTCAGTACCTTTAGATTTCAAATTTGCAAGATTGGTGGCTAGAATTAAAACTCTGGTTAATTCCTTTCAAAGTGTGAACTTCTTTCATGTGTTGAGGGAGAATAGCAAGGATGCAGATTTGGAAGCCAATAAAGCAATCCATCTCTTTGTTGGCTCTCTTTTAAGAGATCAGGTTAAAGAATGGGATCCCATCCCCTAAATTTTGTTACCATGTTTTATTGCATTTTATTGAACGAATTTATTTGTATTCATAAGTTAGGGAAAATTACGAAGATAGACTCTATTGCTAATTGTAAAAATCATCGGCTCTTAACCCTCTAGGCCAACGAGCTCCTAGCAAGAGAGGAAATATGGGCTTTGCAATTACTTTTTGTAATATGTTTTGTGGCATTTTTGGCTATAGATTTAATATAAATCAATACTCGTTCCTGTAAAAAAAACACACAAGTATAGTATATATACTACATATTATATACAAGATACTGATAATTACATAACTATAATATTAATATGTAAGAACTATAATATATATAATTACATATTATATACAAAATAAAAATGTAGAATATAAATTGTATTCAATAATCTTAAATAGGTATTAAATACATATTCATGAATATGTCATTAACACATAAGTATAATACATATAGTACATATTATATACAAGATACAGATAATTACATAACTATAACATATATACTACATATTGTACACAAGATAACGACATAGAAGGTAAATTGTATACAATAATTTTAAATAGGATAATTACACAACTATAATATATATACTACATATTGTATACAAGATAAAGATATAGAATGTATACTATTCTTGTATTGGATAGTTGAATAATTTAAAACAATTATCTATACAAAATACTATCTTATAATATTTTTGCTGCTTAAAATAATATTTATATGTACTCTTTAGTAAATAGGTATCATATACATACCACATATTATATACAAGATACAGATATACAATTTATTATGTTCTTGTACCGGATAGTTGAATAATTAAATATTGCCCTGCCATATTACAGACCTAGGTTCGAATCAAGGCTGGGACTTTGAAAAATTAGGTATTGCCTTGCCATGTTAGAGAGGTTCGAATCCAGGCTGGGGCCTTGAGAGAAGCGTTTATGAATGTCGCTTTTGAAAAGACAGTAGTACGTTAAGATTGCGACACCCCACGCATGCATAGTCGTGTCCGTTTCCTTGTGAAACTGTCACTGAATTTGAAGGGAGAGTTCAAAAGAAAATGTACAGTACACGTGGCAAATTGTCTTTTGATAGAAGATAAATTTAGAATACGAATTTCCCATGGTTAGTCGTTGTAGTATAGTGGTGAGTATTCCCGCCTGTCACGCGGGTGACCCGGGTTCGATCCGCGGCAACGGCGTTAGTTTTAATTTTAGGATGTTTCCGCTCACATTTTCTTGTGAGCGGTAATAATCTTTGTTAATTTAAGCACTGCTATACTCCTGACATATATTATCGATAGATACTTAATGGTTTAACTTTGTCAATTTAAGCACTGCTATACTCCTGACATATATTATCGATAGATACTTAATGGTTTAACTTTGCTTTTGTGTGTTAGATTTTAGAATATTATTTCTAAAAATTTGTAATTACAATAAGGATGGTAGTTTTGTTTATTACCTTTTTTAGATTTTAGAATATTGGGTAGTTTTGTTTATTAGATGTTAGAATATTTTCAAAATTTGTAATTACAAGGATGGCAATTTTGAAGAGCTATCTTTATACTGATGACATATTTATTTTGAATATTTAAGTGGCTGGAATAAAGTTAAATAGCTAACTTTGCCAATTTAATATCCATTTCAAAATCTACAATCAACATAAACCCAAGAATTCTTAAACTTGAACTTCTTCTATAATAATATGATAATTATAACATTTTCCAAACTCATTATTTTCAGATACCATTACAAGTTTTTAACTCTCTTAACTTCTCCACTTATTCCTCAAAATTAGATAGTTCAACACCATATTTAATAGAATTAGAAATTATTTTCACATACCATTACAATCTTTTTACTTTCTTAACTTCTCCACTTATTCCTAAAGTTAGATGGTTCAACACGATATTGATAGAATTATAAATTTAAAAATGTGAATGAATTGTCTAGCAATACATTGAAAAAAGAAGACAACCTAACAATATCTATAGGGTGTTAATGTCATAACATCCAAAGGTCGTGGAAGCTAGCTAATGCCTATAAGTAATGGTCCTAGAAATGGAAGATCCAAACATGCAAGAATTATATGAGGAGGTCTTATTAGACCAGTAAGGCATAGTCTTAATCGACTAATTTCTAATTACAATCCAATGTTTTTTGCAGCACCAAAAAAGTCACCACCATTATAGAGTTTTTGCACAAATATGGCGTTTCACTCCAACAAAATCTTGGTTACCAATCATTTATATATCTGTTGGTTGATACCACCATGTAATCTATAAAATATTTCATTAATATATCACATTAATCAAATAATTAAAACATATTCTAAGTTATCTAAGTTCATAAATCTCAAAGGCATGATACTCGAACTCAAAAATATGTGTATAGCATTTGTCCTATATTGTAGGGACTAAATCTCTCTTCTTTTTTAGTAGAAGGTCATCCTCACAAACACCTTACGTCTCCTTAACACGTGCCCTCATTTGCATGGTATTTCTTTATTAATGTGATCCAGTTCCAACTTGGTTTTTGGCGTTTGTGAGAAATCATGAATAAAAGCATGTGATTGAATTTGGTGGAGAAATTTCTTTCTGCTTCAAACTTTGATAATATATTATCCAACATGATGACTATGTTTATGGAATGAGTAATTGGTGTTCTAGGTGGATTGCTGTTTGCGTATTTGGTGGCGTAGGTGGAAGAGGGAGGTAGAGAAGGAGGAGGGAGAGGAGATGGAGCAATATTTTCTTCTAACAATTTATTAATTGAAGAGTAAGTAAATGAAGAAGATAAATGAGAATATATCACAACACATCATCTCATTTCTTATTATTTTGAGTAATATCAAGATATAGACAATATAACACATTAATAATGTGATATCATAAGGAAAGTTTACGTAGATCTCCACAAGCTTAAGATCTCGTAGTATCAGTCTAAGTTGAATTGGTACCACATGAGGCCAACCCTCAATGTACATAATTGATTCATGGCCTCATGATGAAATTACTAATTTGGTTTCTATGGCATGCCAAATCTACCAACTTGAGGTGACTCATTAGCATCAACCATCTCTACATCAAGCTAGGGAGGAGGCCCCTAACCAACATATGATTCAATATCTACAAAATAGTAGCCAACATTAACTAGAAAATTTAAACAAAATTTTATGATTAGTTTCATGTACATTGATTCAATCATACCAAAAAATACGCAAATAGAATAATAGAATAACATTTTTATATGGACGATTGGTTGGAGCATATCATATGTTTAGACACTCAGTAGCCTATCCTCACATATGGATATTGTCCAAGATTGAGTACATGATCATGTCCTTACTACATAACATAGCCAAAACATCCACACTCACTAGTCTAAAAAAGTACTCTTATTGGCCCCTTTTGGGCAACAACTACCCCCACATGCACATATAAGCATCAACCATCATTGTAGGAGCGTAGAAAATAAATGTCTTATGAGTCATCAAAAACCTCTCAAAATGTAAACAACTTTAAAGCGATGGGGAAGAGATATCCCCCTTTCAACAAGTTACACAAATGATCTAGATCAATCAAAACTATCATAATTAATAATATACCATTTGATTAGTTCAAAAATGTGAAATATACTATCTGCATAGTAAATCATAGAGAAACTAATGCGTTGTCCATTAATGGCTTGATGTGCTCCTGCCATGATGATAAGGCGCACATATCTAATCTCATATGACATTGAAGAATATAAACTCAAATGCTCCACAATAACCTAGAATTCACCAAAGTATATAACAACTACACTGACATATCTATGCACATATTGTAGGCTTTTACCATGTACAAATAATTGCTAAAAACAAATTCTTAATAAAACAAAAACCATGCAATGGAAAACACACACATAAACATAGGGATTTTACGCTAGAAATCCAAATTGGGAAAACCATAAAGATTTTTACTGTATTCTTCTTTATAATATTACAATTCTCTCTCTCTCTCTCTCTCTCTCTCTCTCTCTCTCTCTCTCTCTCTATATATATATATATATATATATATATATATATATAGAGAGAGAGAGAGAGAGAGAGAGAGATTCATAAATCATTAATATTTTTAGAATATCATTGTAGTTCGTTAAACAAAACTACAAAACCATGGGATAAACCGCCAAACACCACAAAACTACTGAAGGTGAAAATCGTGTGTCAAAAATTGCCAAAAGTGTACACCAAAAACAACCTCAATAAAAATCCTTATATATTTAATTAAACTACCATTTATTATTAAAAAAATTTATATATAAAATATCACATATAAAGCTAACTCGTATGCCAATTTTAAATAAATATCTTTTCATGAATGAAGTGGAATTTCATTAAACACATTGACCACTTTGTTGCGTCACATTAATAATGACAATCTCATTAATTCTTTGATATATTAGCTAATCCAATAAATTTGATAAAATATTATCAATCTATTGTGCAATGTAAATACCATGTAAATACCATTGCACAATGTTTATGTTGCACTATTTTCAAGGCACCATAACATTTTTTTTTGTTCATTAATGGGTATGTACTACAAATAATAGAGGAATATTCCAATGCACTTATTCATTGATAACCTCATCTTACTTGTGACAATATTATCATGCTTTTATTTGCCAAATCCTACTATATATATATAGTTGAGAGTGTTTTTTGGAATATTAAGTGTTCTCATGGAGGTGGACACTTTCATGAGAATACATAGTATTCGAGAATAAACTCTCAATATCAAATGTTCACTGTGAAATTTTTCGTGTGAAATATATACTAAGTTGAAAGTGGTAAAAATCTAAATCAAGGGATAACGATAAATTTAATCCATTGTGGAAAAGAATTATTTGTGGCACTCACATGAGATAGAGATTTGTAATGCTTGTATGTGTGTGAAGTACTAAATGAAATTTGAAACAAAAATTAAATTTGGTATTTAAAAAGAATTTTGTTTACCTTAATGTGGTGTGCCTTGTCTCTCGACATATGATTTGTTTATAAGGATAAATTGCAACACCAATTTTTTTATAAAATATATTAACTTACTTATGTACATGGTAGGGTTACACATTACTGCAATTAAAACTATTTGGTGCATCATATATATATATATATATATATATATATATATATATATATATATATATATATATATATATATATATATATATATATATATATATATATATATATATATATATATATATATATATATATATAATAGTAGTGAACATGGTATTGTATGTGCTAGTGCATTTATAAGCATCACTGTCAATTTTTTAAAAAATACATTTTTACAATATGCACATTTTTATTTGAAAATAAATAGTGTGCCTTGTAACATGATGGGTCAACGCATCTTATTTATTAATAAGCATTGGTGCATGCACATGTTTTCTATGTATTAAGTGGTATTTTTTTCAATGCTTGCTAAAACCTTTGCTAATTGGTGTTTTCCTTGAAGTGTAACAAACTAGTTTTTTTTATTCATGATCCTCTTTTGGATCACTAACAATACAACCCCCAATGAATAATTCCTATCAAGATAGAATGAATATGTCTCTAAATCCATTGCGGACAATCTATGGCTACTTCACCTACCCACAAAATGTGCCTAAGATGTTTTCTTTTCTTACATATATGATGCATTCATTTATGAAACCACCTTTTGTGAAATGACATCTCATTGGTAAGCCCTAATAAATTCCCAACTAAACAAAAACTCATAATTTATAAGATGGATGAAAATACGATACACTATGAAGTCATTGTGTCCACTTCATCTCTAAATCCTAATAGGCCAACCTAACATCTAAAGTTGAATGAATATTCATGATCGGCTTACCAAAGGACCAACATTAGTTTCTCTAAATTGGATCTTATAACTTTATATCCATCTTGAACAACTCCTATGAAAGGATAGGCCTTTGAAGTTCTTGAATAGACAACTTATTCAATGTTGAAAGATATTTTTGATGAGCTAACAACCTTCATTCCAACCATATGATCTGAGATTAAAATTCCACAAATATTTCCAAAGGAAGATACCTATCATGCTTAATCTAAGAGCTTGATAGTGATGGATTACAACAATACATCTATCTTGAGAATTACAATTCCAGAGCTTGATAATGAGGGATGGCAACAATGCATTGATCTTGTATATAATTTCAAAAAATCCATTCTTATAAATATGAAATATAAGGCCATAAAACATTGAATCTATAATTTACTATTCAAGGTTGGTTAAAAGAAAGCAAATCCATAATCTTCGACTCTGAAGCTTCCGATTTACTGGTTTTATCAGATGACTCTATAATATATATCATAGATATAAGAAGTTCCAAAAAACATCGAGTTAGATAATTTATTTTAAATCACATCCTTAAAAGAAAAAAACTTTGAAAATGACAAACCACTTTTTCTTACCATGACTCCTCCACATAAACAAACATAATGCCAATATAAATATTGAATCTTTACAAATATGATAATAAAAAGCCTCTACTAAATCCCTCATAATAAAAGAATTTTTACTCGTTAGCAATAATTCCTTGTCCAAATTTCAAACTCCACTTTAAATCCACCGCATAATTGATAGAATTCATCCAAATGAATAAGGCTTTCCAAGAAAGAGACTTGAACATAATTTGAAATTGCCCCTTTGTATCAAAACCCGAATCACACAATTGTTACACAAAACGTTCTTCACACACTTGTTATGTAATTATTGTGTTAAACACTTGCCATCCAATCTGCTTATGAACATGGATTAAGTCAAACACTTTGTGATCATACTGCATGAACCCACATTACATTAATCTCATGACATCAAAATAGTTTCCAATACCAGCCTAGATCCATCTTAACTCTGGATCTATCAAGCGCCGAGAGGGATCAAATCTCTCGAGGTGAAAACCTCTTTTTTGAGTGCAAAACTTGAGGAAAGGTTTTCACCTTGAGAGATTTGATCCCACTTGGTGCTTGATAGATCCGGAGTTAAGATGGATCTAGGCTGGTATCAGTCATGTGCGACCAAGGAAAATCTATCGATAATATGAGGAACATATGATTAATTTTATCAATAATATATAAATACATCTAATATTAACATAACCATTTTAAATATGTTAAATATGTCTGAGATTTATTGAGTCATTTTAATTTTAAATTTGATTAATTACCTCAGTTTGTTGAGATGATAAATATTGTAAAAAAAGTTTAATGATGAAATAAAATTTTGAATGCAAAGTGACAATGTGATAATATTGAATGATATAAATTGTGAATAATAATAATAGTCTTCATTGTGATCGATTTCAAACTATTTTCTTCTACTATTCTTATTTTCGCCCATGTCAGTTTTGTCATATTTTCATATTGATTATTTGAAAAGGACAGTTCAAATCGTAAACCATTTAAATATTTAGCTCGAGATGTTGTAGTAAACATCATACCTTGTCTCTCTTTCTCTCCAATATTAATAGGTTGAATTACTATAACACAAAAATCAATGTACATTGTCAATAATTTTTTGTGCTTACACTAAAATCATTGCACACACACTATTAATCCAATGAATTTAAAATTAACGTACCATCATACATCCAATTACATCAAATTAGAAATCAATATATACACTGAAATCAATGCAACTAATGCAAGAAATCAAATAATAATAGAAATCAACATCTACACTAAAATCAATGCATCTAATGCAAGTAATGAAATATGATTAGAAATCAACAGCTACACTCAAATAAATGAGTCTAGTGCAAGTAGAAAAATAGGATTTAAAGCCAACATTTACACTGAAATCAATGCATCTAGTGCATGCAATCAAATAGGATTAGAAATCACCATCTACACTGAAATAAATGCATTTAGTGCAAAGAATCAAATAGGATTATAAATCATCTACATTTAAATCAATGCATTTAGTGCAAGCAATCAAATATAATTATAAATCAACATCAACATTGAAATTAATGCATCTAGTGCAAGCAATCAAATAAAATTAGAAATCACCATCTACACTGAAATCAAGGCATTTAGTGAAAGCAATCAAATAAGATTAGAAATCACCATCTACATTGAAATGAATCCATTCAGTGCAAGCAATCAAATAGGATTAAAAATAATCTACATTGAAATCAATTCATCTAGTGAAAGAAATCAAATATAACCAAAAATCAAAATCTACATCAAAATTAATGCATCGAGTGAAATCAATCAAATAGGATTAGAAATCATCATCTACACTGAAATTAATGCATTTAGTGCAAGCAATCAAATAGGATTAGAAACCATCTACATTAAAATCAATCCATCTAGTGTAATTAATCAAATATCATTATAAATCAACATCTACACCAAAATCAACTCATCTAGTGCAAGAAATCAAATAGGATTAGAAATCACCATCTACGTTGAAATCAATGCATCTATGGCAGGAAACCTTCTTCCCTATCTCCCCCATATATATCTATATATCCCTCCATCTCTCCTTCTTTTTCTCTTTATCTCACCCCACCATAAACACACTCTCTCTCACTCCATATCTATCAATTTCCTTGTCCCTCCCTCCTCCTCTCCATCTATCTTGTTTTCTCTTCACCTTACATCTATATCTATATCTCACTCTATCTCTCTATATCAACTCCAAAACATAAACTCTCTTTCTCTAATCTATCTATCTATCTATCACTCCCTCCTCCTCCTCCTCCTCCTCTCTCTCTCTCTTGCTCTCTCTCTCGCTTCTATCTCTCTTCCTTCCTACTACCCTTTCTCCCTCTCTCTCCATCTTCTTTATCACTCCCCCCCTCTCTCTCTCCACCTTTAACCCTCTATGTCTTTATTCTTACCTCCCCCTCTCTCCCTCTCCATCTTCATATCTCTACCCTACCTCTCTTCACTCTCTCTCTTCCTTTCTCTCCCCCCCCCTCTCTCTCTATCTTCACCTTCCAACTTTGTTACCATATGCCTCTCTCTCTCCTTCTCTCCCCCCTTTTCTCCATATCTCCTTATTTGTCTCTTTATCACCCCAAAACATACACACTCCCTCTTCATCTCTCCCTTGTCACTCCCCCTCTCTCCCCACTACTCACTCTCTATGTATTTATTCTTCCCTCCCTCTCTCATCATCCAGCTCCATCTCTAAATCTCTCCCTCTCTTCCCCTCCAAATTCATATTTCTATCCCTCCCTCTCTCCGCCCCTCTCTCCTCCTCTCTTTCAAGTCCCCTCTCCTTTCCTTCCTCTCTCTCCCTTTCTCTCCTACCTCCATTTCTCTTCCCCCATCTCTCTCTCTCTCTCTCCATCTCTTAATCCCTCCCTCTCTCCCCCTCCAAATCCATATTTCTATCCCTCCCTCTCTCCTCCTCTCTTTCAATTCCCCTCCCTTTTCCTTCCTCTCTCTCCCTTTATCTCTACCTCCCTTTATCTTCCCCCATCTCTCTCTCTCTCTCTCTCTCTCTCTCCCCTACAATCCTCTCTTCCCCCATTACTCTCTTCCTCTCTCTCATCATTCCTCTCTCACCTCCTTCTATTTGAACCCCCAACTCTCTTTCTTTCTCTCTCTCTTTGTCCTGCAATCCTCTCTCTTCCCCCATCACTCTATCTCACTCTCCAACTATCTTACTATTTCTATCCCTTTCTCCTTCTCTCCCCCTTGTCTCCATAACTCCTATGTATCTTTATCCCACCCATAAGCATACACACTCTCTCTCCATCTATCCCTTGTCACTCCCTCTCTATGTATTTCTTCTTCCTTTCCTCGCTCCACCTCCAACTCCATCTCTCTATCCCTCCTTCTCTCCTCCACCTCTCATCCTTTCTCTCTCTCCCTTTCTCTCCTACCTCCCTCTCCCTTCCCCCGTCTTTCTCTCTCTCTCACTCTCTACCCTCCAATCCTCTCTCATTCTCCCTCCCTCTCTCCTTATCTCTCTCCCATCTTCATCTTTATGTCTCCCTCTCCCTCTCTTACCTTTCTCTAACTCTCTCACTCTTCTCACTCTCTCTCTCTTCATTCCTCTTCTCCCTTCTCCTTCAATTTATCTCCATATCTCTCTTGTCACTCTGCCTATTTCTCCACCTTTATCATATATCATGATATATTAATATATATTACAATATAATAAATTTAATATTCTATTAATCTAACATATTAAATTTAATAATATTAATATTTTAATATTAATGTTAGGGTTAATAATGTGTTTTTTTTTTCATGGTATTAATAATAATTTGGTCCATGGTATTTGACCCTTATACTTCATATATAATTAGATCTTAATTTCTAATCGTATTTGGTATAATTTTATTTATTTACCTTACCTCTTTATACCTTGTTTATATTTACTTATTTACCATACCTATTTTATAAATATATTATTTGGCCCATGGTATTATTAATAATTTGTCCCATGGTATTTGGCCCATGGTATTAATAATAATTTGTCCCATAGGCTTCACCTAAATAAAACCTGTTTTTGAGTTTTTGTAAATATAAAGTGGTTTATTGAGTAAATATAAAAATTGGTTTTATTTATTTACCATACCTCTAGTTTATTTATATTTTCATTTATTTGCCATACCTCCTGAGTAATATAAAAAGAGGTTTTATTTATTTACCATATCTCTTTTTTTATTGTTAGTAAACTCTTCATATTTTAAATTTATATCGTTTAAATTTATTTTTAATAAATTTTTAATTTTTCATTTATATTTTTATTTAAGCTATTGTTCAAGCCGACATTTTTTTTTGGCTTCCGACATACTTACACATCGGGGTCATACTGGGCTGTAGAATGCCCCTCTCGGCGCAATTATGTGTATGTGATAAAAGGCCATTTCATGTTATAAAATCACGTGAAGAATGTTCGGAAGATTTTTGAGCTTATTGGTTAGCTTGTGGAAATGAATAAGCTAGATTTGATAAAAGTATGAGAAGATTTTCAATGTGTTTATGTTGGGGTCTTTGTTTCAAATTATTTTGATTAATAGTTTAGTTTCATTATATTTTTCTAGGCACATTCGAGCAAATTTGATATTGAAAAAATAATATAAAATTGGTGAAAATTGATCAGGTTTATGAAAGACTTTATGTGGCCTTGTAATATAAATGGAATTAATATAGCATAATCATGGGTCTCACCTTGTTTATCAATATAAATATATTATTATGATTATTCCTAAGGGGTTTTAAAAGTGTGAAAATAAAGTTATTATAGTGTAAATATTTGTTTGGGGAGTGGTGGGAGGGGAATGTAGAGTGAGGGGTGTGAAAAAAAAGTATTTAGTAAAAATATGAGTTATTTTTATTATAAAAAATTATAGAAAAATAATGTTTAACACTTTTTATTTTTATTTTATTATAAATTTATAATAGTTTTAAAAAACTAAATATTTTTTAATTAATTAAAAACTTTAATTTTATTTATAAAAATATATTAATTTAATAATCATACATATAATATATAATATAATATATATATATATATATATATATATATATATATATATATATATATATATATATATATATATATATATATAAACTTATTGATTAACAATTTTACTTTTAATGTTATTTCGGAGACAATGTTGATCCTTTTCTTCTATATAGATATAATTAAAAATTATGTTAATATATAATTTTATCATTTTAAATAATTATAATTTTATTAATTTAATTATATATACTTCATTTTTAAGAAAACAAAATTTCTTTTTTTAACCAATTTTTTTTTTTTTAATTTTATCATTTTGAATTTTAATTTTAAATAATTAAAATTTTATTGATTTAATTATATATACATCATTTTTAAGAAAACAATTTTTTTTTCCTTTTCTATAAAAAAATGAGAATTTCAATAAATAATTTATTAATTTCTATTTTGTGATGAGAGGAAACCACACATCAACCAGTGTTATTTGGATCTTATAAGCTAGATTCGAATTCCTACCATTATAACTTCTAGATACTTACATATGAGATTCGAATTCCTTTATTTTTATGACACTTGCCAATTGAGCTACCCTTAAAAATTCAATTTGCTAACACTTTCCAATTGAACTGGCCTCAAAGACTCAATTTGCTAACACTTACCAATTGAGCTGACTCAATTTGCTACCATATAAATAACTTTTTATTTTTGTAATTATTTTTGTTTTTTAGTTTATTATGCCAACGTCGTTTTTTAAGGGAGTGATACTCTTTGAGCTTTCGTCGTATGTTCATAGCCATTGGAAGCTCGCCCCCTGTCATCTATCATTCATCCACTTGCACATTAATTATTCCATGCCAGTTGTCTATTGTGGTCAGCATACGTGGGTCAATTAGTTGAGTGTAGGCGTGACAATAGAAAGCATCATCGATCATCAGGTCAAAACACCATGATAAGAAGGTTGGAGTTGCTTATCACTCTGGGTGATTGTTTGGAAGAGATCTGTGCATTTTGGATTTTGAATATGTGAAAGCTTTTGCTACTTGCATTTTTTTCTTCTTAACACCATCAGCACAAAGGTAAATGTGTAAGTTTTTATTCATAACACAAAATTCCATTGTTTTGGCTTTTTTCTTCCGCAAAATTAATTTATTCTCTGTAAAGATGGTTGAGGCAGAGATGCTAGAAAATGATGTAGAGAAAAGTTAGTGATACAGAATGGGTAGAATTGAAAAGAATAGAGTGGGTATGTATGCATGCTAAACAGTGTGATGAAATTTTCATGTAATTTTTGTAGCATTTAAACCCTTTTTAGAAATCAGGGTAGTTTATATAAATCAGTGACTATGCCAATAATAAATGCCTTAGCTTACAAGGCAAACGGAGGGCATAGATGGCCAGTAAAGATATAGAAATGTTTTATAATCTTCTAGCTCATGGTTAGATAAGATGTTTGCATCATGTTGTTCACTGACTGCTCCAATTCCTCGTCTCCGCTTGGCCTCACTCAATTCTTAAATGACGTGGCTCAAAAAGCTTCACTAATTTATTTTCCCAAGTTATGTTTTGAACTTTAATCTCATGCTCAAACTTATTTGTTTCGCATGACCATGCACACCCGCTTTTAATTCCTTAAGTAAGCATCATGCTTCTCATTCATGTCCAACACAATCACCAAGCCTAAATTCTGTTTTTTTGGCTGTTCTAACTACACCAAGATCCCACAGTGGGTTGGAATCCTACTCCCTCCCTGACCGTCGCCTTCGTGCCCATACTCCAGCTCACAACCACAACTCCTTTCTCTAGTTCGCACATAACTTACACAATAATTAACTTGCTCAAGGCTTATCCTCGCAGGCCAAGATTGGTTACGTGCACCATAGGACCTTGGCGCGGACCAGGGTATTCGAGTTGGACAAAGTTTGATACATGAATATGATTAACATGGTATGTTGCCTTAAGTTCTACCTGTACAAGATATATTGTGGAATTAACATGATCCGTTGCATTAAGTTCTTCCTTAGGTAAGCATAGGTGGACATGATAGTGAAGCCTAGCGAAGATTCCAAGCTATAGAGTGGTGGCACAGTCTACAATTCTTATACTTCTCTTTTTATTGTAGTTTTTTCAGATTCATAAATATTATATACATTTCTTATTTAAACACTTAAAAGGAAGAAACTTCTTCACACAACAAACATGCAAAAGAGTGTGTTAGCCAAATTGCCTTGTAGGTGCCATATTGTATTACACACTGTAAGAATAACTTTTTTGTCTTTAAAAGTTTTTAGCATATTAATATTTACACATTATATAGGGAGATCGATTTCATGAGTAGAAGAGTGGAGCTTCATGGTTCCTTCAACAATCATCCGAGAATTGCTTATCCCAACACTCATACATTCCCTTTATGGTTTGTCCTGATTTCATGAAAAAAAAATTGAATAAGGTGACAAAAAGCTCATATTTATTAAGTATAATATAAATACATTTTTTATATTACATATTTAATGGATAAGGATTCAAATGTCATGTGTAGATTAGAAGGTTGGATGAGTCACCAGAATATCTCATATGGCTCCACTACAATAGTTTTCCCTTTTCTTCACTGCCTCACTAAATTTCAATGGAGAGATTAAGTCTTTTAAATGTGTTCGGGGAAAAATTGAGCACACTTTGGGGAGAAAGTAATTTTGAGGTACATTTTCATTTCTCTTTGCTATTGATAATGTAAAATGCATTGTAAATTTCACATGACGTGACATAGTTACAAATTATAATGCAACCACCTCTACAGTTGAGGCAGTTGGACATCAAAGGCCCTCTACTAGAGTTTCCAAAGTCCCTAGAGCAGCTCAAGTATCTAGACAAGATTGTCGTGATGCGTTGGGGTACTATAGGAGGTCTTATAGAAGGAGTGCCTCTGAAAGCTATGCCCGCCATATTTTGTAATTTGGAGTGCTTGCATCACTTGGAGTTATCTTATTTTTAAAAAATGGAGTCTTTGTCGGAGTCATTTGGAAACTTAAAGAACCTCCAACATCTTTACTTGTAAAATTGCTTCAAATTACGGACGCTTCCAAATTCCTTCGGGAACTTAATGCAACCTAGACATCTATGTTTGTTTAATGGCGCACATTTAACAATGTACAATGAGACTCTTGAAAATATCACCACACTTGAAGTTATAGATTTGACTTGGCTTGTTAAGATTGAAGTATTGCCTTCTCAAGTGGAACATCAACAATACTTATCACAATTACTTTTAGAGGGTACACACATACGAGAATTGTTGAGTGCCATTGCAGAGTTAATAGCTTTGGAAATTCTGTAGAATCCTTCGCTGGAAACGCTGACGGCTTGGCTCGGTTGCCTAAGGAGTTTGAAGGAATTGAAGATTCGTGGTCCTGCATTAAAATTTTTGCCTGATTCTATCGGAGAGTTGATTCAGTTGGAAAAGTTGGACATTAAGTGGACAATTTTCGCATGCTTTCCACTATGGATCATAAGCACTAAACAATCTCGTAGAGTTACAACTCGAATATTGTCTATTAAGAGAAGTTCCATTCAACAAAATTGGAGAGGAAAGAGAAAATGGAAGAGATTTGGTTGAGTGCATGGTTAGCCTTCAAGACATATTCCTAGAGTCAACAAAGATATCAAAGGTAGCATTTGGGAAAGGTGTTTACCCGAACCTTCAACGCCTTCACATCTAGTGTTCTCCACACCTAGCGGAGGTTGGAACAATGCCAAATTCACTCTTAGAACTATACTTGTGGGATTGTCCTTGGTTGGAGAAAATTGAAGGGCTTTGTGGTCTTGCAAATCTTAAAATAATAGAACTTAAGAAGTGTCCAAAGGTAGAGGATCTTTCTGGTGTTAGAACCTTGAGATATTTGGAGAGGTTGCATCTTCATAAATGTGGGGTGGCAGGGATACTCGACTTGCAGCAATTGAAAAAACTTCGAGTGCTAGAGTTGTTAGACTGCCATGCATTGGAAGAACTTACAGGGATCGAAAATTTGATATAGCAGTTGAGGGAGATTAATGTTTCTGGGTGTGGCGATGGGCTGAGGATCTGCACCAATGAACCTAAGAATTGCAAAATGGTGACATATGGTATGTTAGTGATGACACCTCATGAGTAGATTGACAATGTTTAAAAAATATAAAGCATTTCCAATACAAAAAGTAAGATTTGGTATGTAGTATATTTATATACTAGCATACACCGAAGAAGGGGAAGAGAACATCGAAGAGGAGGATGTTAAATTTTGATTATCTGTAAATGTATGGAATGAAAAATTAACAATTCATTAAAAATAAGTATTTCCCTGTGGCTTCCACTCAAATTAGAAATTATGCTTTAGAAAAATTGCATAGAATATTATAACTTGCATTGGTCAATGCTAAATTAATAGTGGTTAATAGGCAAGTCGAATCCTATACTATTGCTTTTGTAGGATCTAAAAATTTGAGATGTCTACACATTTACAATTTTACTCCTACCTAAATAACGGTGGGAAGTAACCCCTCTTACATATTATTTCTCTCAATTTTTTATGCAAAGACTTACTTTATGGTGGGAATTAATTGAAGTAATAGCTTGAATAGTTATGCAAACTAATAACAATGTGTATTTGGAAAGATAAACTATGCATTGTCCACTACTAAGTAATATATTTATCACATACCAAATGTATTGCAAAATTGTTTACCTACCAAATGTATTGCAGTTTGCCATTTTGAACTTTGAATTTCTTTTATTTTGTATTTTACATTTTGTTGTACTTTACGATTATAGGATACTTATAATACTCAATATCAATCTAAAGGTTTGTACTTGTTTCATTTAGATTTTAATTAAGAAAATCTTCAAACAAGGGAAGGAACACCAAAGAGGAAAATATTAAATTTTGATTATATGTAAATGTATTGAATGCAAAATTTAACAATTCACTTAAAACAAGCGTTGCAAGGAAGGAGGAAAAGGTCCATCACCAACTACAAAATGATTTGCAAGTTCTCTTGAAATAATAAAATGCAATTAAAACATTTATTGGTCGCATGCACATATATGTGTGTGTAACACACAAACTTGTATGAATGATTTTAGTTTCGAAAGTATTTCTATTATGCTAACCAAAGTCCTGTCATAGTATTGACCAGCAAACACACAAAAATGTGCAAGGAAATACATTCATTAATTTAATTTTATACATTAGTTCTTTAGTTTATTGCTCTGACAATGCTATATAATGCAATTATTGATGCTTCAAAGTAGAGATGCAAATGTAAATGTTGTGAAGCTTCCCATAAAAATGTCATAGATGATATATTTCTTTGTACACCAATGATGGTTAGAAAATTCTCTTTATATGTCACCATTTTAATATTCTTAAAAACTCCATTAGAAATTATTCGGCGTTCCTTTCCCTTCCTTGAAATCCTTAAAGAGTATGCTAGTTAATAATTATTATTTTTATTATCTAATCATCACTTCTATGAGTGTGCCGTCTGTTCATATCTCAGTCTCGACATACAGATTTCAAAAATTAAAATGCCGGTTTTTGCCGCAACATCAGCTTACACTAATGTTCGCAGAACAGCAAAACATTAAATGTTTGCTTTTCCAGGCACTATTAGCCAAATATTGATGATCTCAGTATCGATTAGTTGCAAGAAACATTTTATTTATTTATTGTATCCCTAATAAATATTTTAAAAACCAAAATGTTAATGTTAAGTCAGGATGGCCGAGTGGTCTAAGGCGCCAGACTCAAGTTCTGGTCCTCGATTGAGGGCGTGGGTTCAAACCCCACTTCTGACAACGAAATTTTTCTCTAAGCGCAGATGTAATTTGCTTTATACTGCTTCTAGGGCTCTGCAATTTCATTTGCGTTCGCTGTTTTCATTTGCTTCATAGGTTGCATGTTTCAGTCATTCTGCAGCGAGGGTGGAGAGACCCCTGCTACAGACTGGACGTTTTACAGCGTGTTCAAGTTCTGGTTCACAGGTAGCTGTTTCTAAACTGATTCAATTTTTCGCTTTTGTAGACTTAACAATGAAGCTCTGGGATTCTTGAATTATGCGAGGAGGTGGTTTACAGTGGCCCGGACCAGCAATTGCTGGTTCTTGTTTTCAAATTTTTCTCTAAGCGCAGATGTAATTTGCTTTATACTGCTTCTAGGGCTCTGCAATTTCATTTGCGTTCGCTGTTTTCATTTGCTTCATAGGTTGCATGTTTCAGTCATTCTGCAGCGAGGGTGGAGAGACCCCTGCTACAGACTGGACGTTTTACAGCGTGTTCAAGTTCTGGTTCACAGGTAGCTGTTTCTAAACTGATTCAATTTTTCGCTTTTGTAGACTTAACAATGAAGCTCTGGGATTCTTGAATTATGCGAGGAGGTGGTTTACAGTGGCCCGGACCAGCAATTGCTGGTTCTTGTTTTCAAATTTCCCTGCTTTGTCCACCATAGTGACGGTTTGCAGGGTCAACCGCTCTGGTTTGTTAGAGCTAGGGTTTCATTCGGATCTTGTGAGTATGGACATGTTTTTTATTTTTGGCTTTCTGCCTGTTGTCTGTGGTCTTCTGTCGAGGCATGCACAATATATGGTTTCTGATGCGTAGTTATGCCGCTCTGAACTTATCATAGAGAAAATTTGATCAAAGCTTGATTGTTTCAGTCCACACAGAGTCCAATACAGAAGTTAAAAACAGTAAATTTGTTATCTTGTTTTTTACATACACCTGCTCGATCTATGCGTCCTTTCTCTTGACATTAAAATACACAAATTGAATTTGATTCGAATTTAATGAGAGATATGCAATTCGGGAATCGAGAGTCAGGTTAGCTGGGCAGGGGAACTCGTGCGATTCGACCACGCGACACCTTGTAGCCTTCCAGCCCTTTCTGCGGTTACCTGCAGAATGGCCAGTGCTAGGGCCGAGTTTCTCCCATGTGGACTCGAGAGTAAAGCTTTGTAAGTCTCAATTTGTGCGAGGAAGTAGTTTACAGTGATCCGGACCAGCAACTGCTGTCCTCATTGTCAATTTGGCCTGCCTTGACCGCCATAGCGACAATTTACAGTGTCATCCGCTAAGGAATTGCGTGCTCAGTGGTCCGAGTGTCAGAATGAATGACCTGATTGAGATTTGGTTGTTGTTAGTAATGGTTTTTTTGATCAATGTCTGTGGGAATAAGCGGATAATCTCATTTGAGGCTGAATGATCGACCTCAGTTCTCCACAAATTTAGCGGACACTGTTGTTTGAAGGCTTGTTGGCTTCACTAACTCCACATTTTTTTTTAAGACGGTGGTGAAGAAATTAGGTTAGTCTTTACGAATTAGTTGGCAAAAAATGGAAATTTTGGCAAGATAATCATAAAATTATGGAAATTTTGGCAAAATAATCATAAAATTTAGCAGAATTTAAAAAAAATCTGGTTATAGTTGTTTTTAGGTTATGGGGGATTTTGAATTTCAAGATTTTGGAGATTTTTGAGGGATTTTAATTGACTCACCGGTTTAATGATGCTTTAATGATGCTGAATCCATTTCCACCCTAAACAATTATTCACACACTCCAAATTCTAATTTATAATTATTTTTTTACCAAATTTTTACAAGAAAAAGATCCAGCAAATTTGTGATATCTGTAAACAACATGGCAAAACATTCATAAATGCATTAAAACTTAATTACAGAAATTATTAATGAATTTAATATTGTTTTGAAAACTATAAATTTGGCCCAACTCTCTGATATTTGGGGCCCTTCTGTATGTACCTCCAAAACCCTATAAGAGTGCCATTTTTCACTTTCAATTTAGCAGGAGGAGAAGTTTCACCACCGTGGCACAGACGGGCTTGCTTCTAGGTAAATATTCATACACTCCTCTCTCCTCACTTAATCAGTAAAAACAATCATGAAACTTTCAGAGTGCAGGAGTCGTTTGAATTTTCGTGCTTTTAATGCCTTCAATCTGCATAATCACATAGCTCTTGACCTCAAATAAATGCAATAAAAACCAAAATTCGAGTTCCCCCCTCGCTTAAAACATTTGCAGTAAATTTAGAGCGGCGCGCATTGCCATTTGAAACGAATGAATGATTCAATATTTGAAATATGTTGTGTCAAAGTTGGCAACTACGCACTGGTGGATAAATAGATAGAGTTAATTTCAATTGTCGAGGTCTGTGACACTTCTCCTTGTATTGCAGCCCATGGTCTAATTCTGTCAAGAAAGGAGCTCAATTGAAGTGTATCGAATTTTGTTGAATCTTGAATTAGTATGCAACCTCTAAGCAAATTGCTGAAACTCAGGGTTGTTTGGCAGAAGCTATTAATGAAGATTGACTATACTTTTATAAGGGCATTTTTGCATAGCAAGAAAATAAATCACAGTATGCTTTGCAGAATATGTCAGAGTTACCCGAAAAAAAAGAATATGCCATAGTTATCCAAAACGTAGAGCATTGAAAGTACAGTTTTTCATGATGACAAGAAAGGCCTACCTTCCATGGTTGTATAATGAATAGATGGTCTTGTTTCATGGCTTCACTAACTACTTATATCTAAGTAGGCGGTGAAGAAGGTTCATAGATGCATTAAAACTTAATTGCCGAAAGTATAATAAATTTATATGGTTTTGAAGACTATAAATTTGGACTCAGCTTTCGGCAATGTTTGGCGCCCTTTTGGATATACCTCCAAAACCCTATAACAGTGCCAGTTTTAACTTTCGACTTAATGATATTGCCCAGGAGGAGGAAGTGACACAACCGCAGCACAGACGAGTTCGTTTCTAGGTAAATGCATATACACTCTTCTCTCCTCCCTTAATCAGTAGAAACAATCATAAAAAAATTCAGAATACAGGAATCGCTTATATCTTTTATGCTTTTACTGCCTTCAATCTCCATAATCATATAGCTCTTGATCTCAAATAAATGAAATCAAAAACCAAAATTCCATTTTTCCCCTTATCTAAAACATTTACAGTAAATTTACAACGACACTCATTGCCATTTGAAAAGCATGAATGATTCAATATTTGAATTATAGTGTATCAAAGTTACTCGAACAGATGGTGAAATCCATATTGCAGAACGTCACATTAGTAAGCTTATTTCGCCCACATTCGGGTCACCACGCATTGTTGGATAAATAGATAGATATCACTCCAAAAATCACCAGGGTCCTTGATATTGCTTTCTTGTATTGTAACCCATGAAATAATTCTGTTCAAAAATGAGCTCAACTGAAGTGGATTGAATTTTGCAGAACCTTGAATTAGTTTGCAACCTCTAAGAAATTTGTTGAAACTTAGGGTTGTTTGCCGCAAGCTATTAATGAAAGATAAACCATGCTTTTAGAAGGATAGTTTTTTTACTACAAAAAAATAATAACATTATGCTTTGCAGGACATGACAGAGTTTAACAGAATATGATCAAATTAAGACGGAACCTATCCAGACCCAGTTCTACCAGGTTCATCATTTCTATCTTTTAGTCTATGTCGGTGATTGGAGGCATCAAGTGCCTTGTAGACACTTCTGCTATAAATACCGAGAGTGATATGTCAGTGAGACATTATACACTCTTTTGTTCTGTTAAGAACTGCTCTGTCACGTTTGTGTACCCATCCCAGTTGGCTATGCCATGAGACCATCTCCAGTCCTGATCAAACATTTAAGTGCCCATTACTAAATTTCTCTATCTGGCCTTGGATGCTACAAGAGGCTCTGGCAATTGCACCCGATCTCTCCTCAGGATTACCCAACTTGGTTGACTTGGTCCCAAATGTTCCCAAAGTACAATAGTTTTTTGGACAAGATTCTTCCTTCAACTATTAATATAAACAATAAATAATAAATTTACATAGGGAATTTTGTTAAAAGAAGTGGGGCACAACCATGACCACCACTAGCACTGGCAAAAAATCAAAATCGGATGGGTTTACAAGCCAAAATCACCCGTTAGTCTAAGCAACATTCCTTGCACAAAATGTGGGAAAGCAATTTCTCGGGGATAAAATAGCATACTCTATTGGTCTCATAATATCTCAAACATGATTGCATAGTATATAGGATAAGCCTAACAATGAGTGGCGGATGATTGTGGTCCTTAGGGTTTGGCCTTCAACCTTATGCAGCATGTTCAAGTTCTCTAATCATCTATAGAAGACATTATTAGGTCATTCATGGTGATTACATGGAGGTAATTCATCTTCCTTCTACTTCTGGTGTAGAGTAGTATCTTAGTTATTTTCTCTTCATTTTGCATAATGGTGAGTGTTAAGTTGTGATTCTGAACCTTTAAATTCCAATGTGTTCTAGCCTTTTTAATAGAGTTTTTGGCTTTTTAGAAGATCATATTTGCAAGAGAAGGGGTTTTTCATATGAGTGTCATGGATACTATTATAAACACAATAATAGCTATAAATATCAATAATTTAATGAATTAATGAAAAGTGAATGGGCATGAACCCTTTCACCTTGTGACCAATCAATGCTATAAGCATACCATCATGAGGTGTTGTACCATCATCATTTTATCATTATTATTATCAAGTAATACATCTATACATCTACAAATATAATTTTTCCTTCAATAGAAAAGCCTTCAATACAAAAGAGATGTTGTAACAGATACATCTTTCAAGGAAGATCATCACCTACTATTTGCTACTATGAGAGACATGCTCCAACACTGTTTGACCCTCTATTAGTATATTAGCATTTTTGAGGTTGCTTTATTTCAAAGCAAGGTCAAAAACTTATTTGAAATCATTTTAGGCATTACTTGAAGAGCAAGTAAGCTTTTGTTTTGCATGTTAGATATTGATTTCAGATAATTACTATTTGTTCAATTGAGCACTATCCTTCGTCTTATTTTTGTGACTATATTTTTTGATATTTAGTTCTTCTTTGATTATTAAGCTTATGTTCTCATCATCAAATAAGTGCCAAAACAATAAAAGATCACATGAACACACGATATAGGCTCCAAGCAAGGGCAAAACCAGGCTTCAAGGGGAAAACCCGAAATAACTTATTTTCTTATAGAATAAATTCAAAGGAGACTTCCAAGACCCAAAAACATGACCCTTAACTTCCTCGAACACATAAGAAGGCCAACCATATAACTCGAGAGATCTACAAGGGCAACATCATAGGAGTTCACCAGAAAATAATCTCTTAGTCCTCTTAGACGTGAGGTAACCCTAGGTCTCTTACAAGAGAGATCAACACTCCTATGCATGCCCTTGACTATCCTCTTACAGACCTTCACACTTCCTCTAAACTGCAAACCTCAAGCTGAAGAATGCGAGCTTCTTGTTTGCCTTAATGGAGAGTGAAGTCATCCCTTTTTATAGCCTTTTGTGTGGATCTTCAAGCCTACTTAAGGCCGACTTTATTGGTTGGCTAACTTGATTCCTTTTGGAGTATCTAGACTCTTCTAAAATACAAAATAATGTTTATTTCTTTGATACATGTGCCCATAAGGGTCTTTTACAATGGAATAATGACCTTTGACTCATGACAAACCCTATTAGCATACAATGGATGCTTTGACCTATTGACCATTGACCCAAGCATGGAACCCATGCTTTATAAATAAATTTCTTTTACAATTTTCTTTCTACTTTTGATCAATACATAGAGATTACATCATTACATGAGTCAAATGATAATTATGAAGAATGAAACTAGTTACATTCTCCAACACTCCCTCTTAACTAGGGAGGTATTCATAATTGATCAACTTGTACAAGGACAATATTCTCTTTGAAAATTTCTCACAAGAAGAGTTAGATTGATAAACCATCTTGTAAGCATCAACATTATGATCAACCAACATTGTCTCTAAGGCCTAACCAGACAAGCTCTTATTTCATACAAGAGCATTATGCTGGGAAGCTTTATGTGTGATACCACATTACCTCTTCAAGGCACATACCCCATCTAGATGTTCACAAGGTATGTCCTTTTAGGACTATTCTTATCTTGGATCTCTCATCCTGAGTCCTCAAAGAATATCAATCCACTTCGACCACTCTTATCTTGGATACCTGTCCCATCCTCAAAGAATGTCAATCCCTTTCCTTTCTTGGAGGCTTTTCCCTCAAGGAAATCACATATGATTATCCAATCCTCCACCTTTATCACTTCATCACTTGAAGAAAATAATGCACATGTGATGTCCAACATCACTCCCTCTCAACCAGAGAGGATATCCCTATTCTCCTTTTAACTTGAGAATATAACCTTACTCTTATTCAAGGAGACTCCTTTTACTCACTATCAAAACCAGAGGAGATTCCAGACTTCCTTAGAGAAGTCATAACCACAAGTTCTCTTATTTGTCTTTCATTCATTTATTAGTTCCTCAAGACTTGCATGACTCCCTCTTTCCCATGCATCTCATTTTACTGAACATGCTTATTTTCTAGGTACCACGGATCACAGAGCCATGTTTTCATGACAGGTTCCAGGTCATCCATCTTGCACATCACTTTCGTCTTGTCTTCATTAATGAAGGCATTTTATTGAGCCTTCCCAAACTTCTGATTGATCATAGCTCCCTCACGAAAGTGATCTTCCTTCTCATAGTATGAACTTTGACCTTCAGGTTATCTTCTCACACTGCTACCTTCCAATTCCAAGACGAGCATATCTTGATCTGCATAGCTACCAAGTATCAGAGATTGAGTTCCTCTCCATATTCTTCAAGTATTCCAATCGCACAGTTGAACTTTCCATCAACTATCATCATGAATACTTGCAACATTCATCCAGGTAGAAAAATAACATGTTAACCAGATAACCAATCATGATATATATTAACAACAATTTTACCTCATCATGACGACCTTCTCAACAAGGAATCAACATCTTCACGGACCATCTCCACACGATTTTACCATTATGCATCATAGTGCCCAAGGATCCAACTTGATTATCAAGTTACCATTCTCTTCCAGAGATCATGTTAGATGTTGAACATATAAATTATAATGAGAAAGTCTTCAACATTGCATTCTTTCTAGAGTAAGTCAATGACATCTTCCTAGGCATCATAATGACTAACTTTTCTTGTAGGATTTATATTAGTCATACCCAAAAGTTATATCAAATATACATTACTATGTTTTCATACAATCATCTAGCTATTTAGACTTTAACTGAGTTCACATCTCATACTAAAAGAGAAATGAACCTCTTTCCTTGTGAGATTGCAACTTGACCAACTGCAACTTATCATCCTTTAGTAGTATGTGTCATAATGCTTCTTCAAGAACCTCCAGAGTGACGGTTCTTTGTAGGATCTTGAGAATCCCCCTTAGCAAAATGACTACCTCTAACATAATGTTAGACAAAGAGAGGATGAACCTTATGCAAGTTGATCTCAATTTTTTCATTTTTGAAAGACTAGATGATTCAACTAAGCAAATTCTAGACATGCTGCTATCACATGATGCCATACTAAATAAAACATATAATAATGCAAGCTTACTCCTTTAATGAACTTTATAGCATTAGATCCTACAAGGTCCTTACAATTCCCTCTGTCCACCATGCCCACCAAAGCACAATATTTGCTTTGCTTATCATTCTCATTTTGCTTCCTTCATAGTGTGCCTGTATTAGTCATCGACAAGTAGCACTAAGCAAAACACACAAAAACAAGAGCATAACGACCAATCTTGTTAATCTAGGAATTCTGTGGAATCTTAGAGGTTGAATTCCTAGGGTTGCAAGTACAAATCCTAACCATCTTGTTGTAGCTGCTACAACCCCCCTTCAAAATTTTGGCCTATACCAAATTTCAAATCCTTCCTTGGTCTTGTTCATTATTGTCGCAAACTTTAAGCTCATCTTTTTGGTTTTCTCAATGTGTTGTGATCCCTTTTGCAAGATAGGCAAAGTGTCGTCTTTCGACACGTTGGCTGTTGTATTTGGTCCGAACTTATGCATGAATGCAATAAAATACAAAAATACACATAAATGTAGAGATGCAGCAGAAATAAGACTTCATTTCATTAATATCACATAACTGAAATATGCTTACAAACCGAATGAAAATAAGCTAGCTAGGGCGTTGGTGGCTTATCTTTGAGAAGATATGTGGCGGTTACAAGCCTCTAAAATGTGTTACAATGAGGGTTGAAAGCCTATTTATTATTGAGAAACAATGGAAAACCATAAACATCCAAAACCTACCCCTAGGAGATGAAACACCAAACTGTGGGCCTCGTTGGGGTAAATTGGTACATCAATTTCCTGCAGCCATAACTTTGGCATATGATCTCCGTTTGACGCACATGATACCTCATTAGAAAGATCTATCGAGGACTACAAATTCTAACAACGAATGTCGAGTCTTCGACTCACATTTGCTTGGAACCATACTTCACAAAACACGTCATTTAGGGTCTCAAAACGGCTCCGAAAGTTTAGGACCTAAAAAAACGCCAAACATAGTAAATTGTGCTACAATTAAGGAAACTGAAAAACTGAAAGAAACAATGGTGGGGTTCCAAGAGGCCACCTTTGTGTAAATGAGATGTTCTAACCTTGTAAGTATCTGTCACACTCATTTCCAAAGTTTTGAGCATTGTCGCACAAGTGTCGTCATGATCATCGTAAAGTGTATATGTCGCGTCGCACTTGACGTAACTGGTCGTAACGCTGTTGCACAAAGGGAAATGCTTTGTTTGTATGTCAAGGATTATCTCTGTTGTTTGAGTCATCGAAATATGTTTCGTGTGTGATCACAACCAAATTTCATCACTATTCGCTGATCTCACAGGTTCCGCACTTAGTCATTTTCCGGAAAATTTCTTGACCAAGAAACTTAGCTTCACTCGACATCCCCTAAGTTGTGCACTACACAATATCAATGCTCTAGCTGTGACCTTGCTTCTTAGCAGTGTGCAGTGCACAATACTTACCTCCCAAGACTGCTCCATTGCATAATTTTTGTGACCAAGTCTTGACCTTGACCTCCAGGATTGCGAATTCATGGCCTCCAGCCTGGCTTGAACTGCATACTTTGAAACCTTAAGGAAAAAGCTCATCCCCTGAGCCCTAGAATTGTGCACTGCATAGTTATCTAGGCCTCCTTGACCTACAGAACTGCGTAGTAAGCTTCTCCAGCTCCAATCCCTATAGCCTATGCCCACTGACCTTAAAAACTACGCAGTCATGTCCCTCAACCCAACTTGAACTACGCATTGCACAGTCTCAAGGTTTAAGGTTGCCCCTTGCCTGTCTGAACTGTGCAGTCACTGAGCCTCCTTATCCAACCTCTCACTTGTTCCGGGCTTAGTTCTTGGATCATAATGCAGTATCCTAGGCTATGGGTTTTTGGATTGATGTCGTTTTGTCATGATTGAATTGCAGGAACATGCACTCTATCATGTCATGGCAAGATGATGAAGGAAGGAAGGAAGGAGGGAAGCATGCTCAAAGACACTCTTACAATTGATCTCACAAGATGATTGAACAAAGGAAAGCGAAATGACACTAGTTTACGACCACCATCCAAGACTTGAGATCATTGGAGACCCCTTATCACCAAGGCATGCAGAGGAGAAAAGGAAAGCTCTTTCATGAAGGCACTAACTCTCAGCAGCAATAGCGGCTTGACATTGCTATGTCACCTAGCAGTCCATGTCAACAGTGTCACGTAGTGTCATGCCATGAGTGGTCATATGCCACATCACTATGGAGGATCATTATATATCGTATTCAAAGTGTATTGTAAAGTGGAAGTCCAAAGGACACACATGGAATGTAAAGAGTCATGTAAGATGAAAATTCATGGGAAGTCAAACATTCATGAGGGTAGTCAAAGAGTCACCCTTGGTTATATATACTCCCTCATTGTATGAGCAAAGAAATTTTCATCTTGGCTCCAACAACAAAGAATTACAGAGACAAACTAGTTCTTTGTGGAGCAAGGAGTGGCTCCAACGCTCCACTATTGGAGTTAGTGATGTTCATTGTGCATATGTGTCTTGGAACTTTTACTTAATAACAAAAGCCTTCAAGGCCAACATGTTCTTCATGCATGAATTATGAATATTTTTAAGACTATTATGGATATGTTTGTATTTCATGTTTGTTGTCACATGTACTAAGATAGTTTAACTATTTCAATTATTTTAGTGCTTATCTTGTTGAGAATGTGTTGTAATGGTTGTAATTGCGGTCCCATCCTTGTGGACTCCTCTGCATGATATTAGGAAAATCCTTCTCAAATTGTTGCATGCAATGACTGTTGCATCCCTTGTGGACTATTCGATTGGATGTTAGATGGAATCCTTCGGTTCATGTGTGTCTCTTCCTTGATGGTACTATTACCTCTCTCTTAGGGACTCACTTCTCTTTTCCCTGCAGTAGAAGAACCTTGACACACATACGATCAAACACTCACCAAGCACACCCCCCTTGCTTTTCGAAGGCACATGTGCACCCCTCTCTCTTGCTAACATTTAGAGTCAAGGAAAATCTATAAGAATACATGGCAACCAAGCCGATATTCCGGATGGGGCTTCTAATCAAAACTGTGTGAGGTCTAATTGAGATTTCACTTCAAGGAGGCCCTTTGGTTAACGTATTTCCAGCACTGTGAACAATGGTGCTAGAAGGAGGGCTAGATGACACACTGAGCCCATTGAATCTAGTTTGAACCTCTTATCTAAAATGGCTCATATAGAAATCTTACTCCCAAGGTGTTTCTCCAAATTTTCCCTTTATCAATTTTCAGTCCTCGATGAGCCTCTCGATCACTTGTCCCAGTTAAAGTTTGATGGTAAGGTTGGAACATCCATAATCGAGCATATTTATGATTTTCTTAAATTTTGTGAATCTTATGAAATCAATGATGAAGAGTTTGCTTGTGTGATTTTCTTTCTCATCCTTGAAGGTCGTGCTAACCAATGGTGCTATACCTTGCCACCCACTTCCATCCATTCCCTTCATCATTTCCTTAGGGAGCTCCATCAAGCCTTCGACATGTATAGTTACCTAGATGTTTGTAAGAGAATCAATCTATTAAGAATGAAGCCTAATGAATCAGTTGAGTATTTTTCTAATTGATTCCTTCACCTTTGTTGCAAAATTTCTGAAGAAGACATGAATTATGATTTCTTGAGACAAGAGTTTGAATGCTTGGTTCTTATCTCTTTACATGGTGAGTCTGAACCCCCTAATTTTCCTACTCCCCCAACTTTTGTGAATCGTTAGGTGCCTCTAATTTCAGAGGAGGAACCTACTATTCTTTTTGTTACTTGTCCTCCTCCTTTTCCAGTCCCGATGAGGGTGCTTCCTTGTAATGATAATGAAGTTGGGAGATCTGCTAATCAAACTCCCAATCCATAGTCTCATTCTTCTTCCGCTTGTCACGACTTAAATTCAAGGGAGGAAATACCATAACGGCTCATGAAGCCCATTGAAAGACTAACTCCTCCACTCCACAATATTGTGTTGTTATTCATAAATTTAATCTCGACTCTGATTTATATTTCTGTTAACCTCTATCATCTACATGTCATGACTCTCTGTACCATGATCTGCTTGAGAAATCTATTCCACCAGCTATTTTTTCAGACTCTCCTAATTTTCAAGTTGTTGGCTTGAATTGTGATCAGATACAAGGAAATCACATTACACAAGTAGAGGAGCAGGAAGGTGAAGGTGCTTCCAATCTTTCTTCTCTTTTTGAAAATCCTCCATGCCAAAGCAACGCGCTTCCATTCTTGGACGATGGTCAATTTGTTAATCTCAACAGTGAATCAAATGCAATCAGTTCTTCCAATCAATCCACAGTCTTGGGAAACAATCATTCTGATGAACATGATTATGTTGATGTATGTAATGACGAATTCCCAAGTGCATCGATTGATCTTTCGATTTCTCATAAAAAATTTAAAATTTAGACCTGGAATTAGTTTTGGTCAAAGAAAATGCTCTTGTTGAAACTTTCTCTTCATCCCACTATCCCTTGTGTTCTCTTCTTTGCGATTCACCTGCATGTGGTGAAGGTATTCCATGCTCTCCAACTTATTCACTGCATGAGTTAACTTCTCAATTGACACAAGGTGGTGAGGCTACCCATGATGAAGATAAACACAACCAAGTCATTGGGTACTCTTTCCATCCATTATCATCTTTACTCTTGCATGAAGACAACTCTCTGAACCATATTTCTCATGACATTTTCCCGTTTCATACATCCTCATATGTGCGATCATATGAATATTTTAACTTCAGTAATCTGGTTGTTGAAGTTGAAAAATGTAATCAAGTCAGTGACAGAGATGGTTGCCACCTAGTTATTAGTGTTTTCATTAAGGTCGGGGAATGCAATTATCCTCACACCGTGCGCGATCAGGTAACTTCAATCTTTAGAATGTGATTTTACAATTTTGGAAAGTCTTGGGCCTTGCTAGGAGGTCAGGGCACTTCAACTTCCGTTGATGGTTGTTTCAAGATCTCCCAGCTCTAGTAAGACCCCCAACGTGAGTCAAATCCAGCTTTCTTCGCAAAACTCCTCTTTCCGTACGGTTTCACTTGATGTAATTTTTTATTATTATTTGGCATTGGGGATATAATCTCTCGAATTTTCAAGATCCAATTTCTGATCGGGTTCAAGTTGTTTATCTTCATGGAAGTCTCCTGTACCAAACTCGGGTTTGGAATGCATATCTCTTATAGAATCATCGAATTATGAAGTTTATTATCCTAAAGATTATCTTTGGCCAAAGGAGTTATACATGTCACACTCTTTTGAAAACAATAAGCTCCTCATCCCTTTTCCAAATATTTTGATGCTAATATTTTTCTTCATCGCTCCCGAAATCCTCTTGAGCATAAGTGGCTGCATGGATTATTTGATGAATCAATTTTTTTTTCACTTGTTTCACCCTAGCTGGTTTCATGTGTTTTTTATACTAGCATTCATGTTCACTTATCTTAATGATTACGACGCTGGTATAATGTGAAACCAGTCACAAGAAAATGGTTCGTTACACTCATCACGTGAGGACGACCATTCTATTATGCAAAGCACTTATGAAATTGTTCCAATTAATTTACCTTTGTTAATTGCAAGTTGGGGATCTGATGCTTTAATCATCTCATATGATCATTATTCTGTCTCTCATGACTGTCATTCATTTTATCACTTTCTCACCAGTACGTCCAATTCCAGTTGTTTTACATCCTTCGATCTTCATCATTCAACATCTTACTATTCAGATTTTGTCGAGCAGTTGAGGCACGCCAACCTTCACTAATGGTTATGTCAGGTCATCACTATCTTGACATCACTGATCAATATGATCAGATCTAGTTTTTTCCACGAGAGCCTCATTATAATCCCATGCCTCTAATTGAAAATCTAATTTTTCAAAAATTTCGGGGTTTTCATGAGGATCACCATGAATTTTATGATCCAATCACTGAATGGTTGGAGAAATATCACTTGGCAAGCTCCATTGTAATAAAATGGTTTCGACTTCTTCTCATGCTCGTAAGCAGGGTGACACAGAAGAAGGTGAGTTCGCAAGAAGTCTTCGAGGTTTGTTTGATTTTGGTTTCCGTCGAAGAGGTAAGAATGTGAATTGGATAAAAGTAGCAGTTGTGACACATCTTTCTACCCATAGGAAAGACCTTCCTTTTTTTGTGCAAGTTATTTAAGCTCTCATCTCTTTTCTTGCACACTGCTTTATATCTGTTTTACTCGATCATATCTTTGTGATTGAAGGTCGAGAACGTTTATGGTGCCTACATTGGAAATTTCATTCTACCTGACCCCAACCTATTAGCTGTTAGGTTAGGAGTAGGATTATCTACATCCTATTTTCCCTTGTCTTGCATTCACCCTATGTTGTTATCTTTAGTCTCTCTTGCATTTTCTTACTTTCTCTTGCATTATGCTTTGGTTTAGCTTCTTTTGCTTGTCTCCTAGTTTTGTCCCCCTGTTGTGTGTTGTCTTTCCTCGTGTTTTGTTTCTTTTGATTTTCTTTTATTGTTCGCTTTGTTTCTTGTTTTTCACATGAAGAGGTGTGTTCCTTGTCCATGTGTTGGTTTCTAAGATTAGGTGTGGCTAAAGTATAAGGAGTCTTGTGACACTTCAACATTTGGTTAACCTTTGGTCCACCTTTCTTGTGTTGGTTATGTATTTTAGCTGATGAAGTTCTGATGAAAAATACAATCTGTCCGTAAAGAGGGTTTTAGGCAAACCATGAACTTGCGTCTATCCGAGAAACCTTATTCCTATATTCGGTCTTTATGTTTCAGTGTTTTCACACTTATCCAATTAGTAGAAAAGGAGAAGGGGAAAAATCTAAATGAGCAAAACTAAATTTGAGGTACCTATATACTTCTCTGAAGTAACAACATCTCTTTCTCTCAATAAGTCGGGATCCCTCTTCCACCCAAAGTAAATAAGTGCCAATGCACAATCCTCTTTCAAATAAATAAATAAATATGAAAGAAGAAAAGAGCTTCCTGCACAGAGAGGTGAAGCAAGAAACTCTGTTGGGGTACTTTCTAGGCTCACTGACAGTGGATCAATGTTTGTGTTCCTGTGGGACTCCTCCAGGGTATTGTCCAAGCCTGTTGGCAGTGGAGCAACACTAGAGATGAAATCTCATAATTTGAAAATCTCAAACTCACGAGCTTCACTACCCTTCCTTGCTTGAAACATTGTGGTAAAGATGAATCTTTGTTGAGTTAAACTGAAATGGCACAACATGGAATTAGTTTATTCATGGGGTAAACGGGGAAACCAAAGTGATCTGCACGATGAATCAATACTCCTCGAAGAACCAAGGCCCCACACAAAAGAAGTCAATCGACATAGATAAGCTAGAGTTCTACAGTGTGCCACCAAGTGTTGTATATGCTATAACCCCTTGTAGAAAATATAACAACGATATTCAAACTGATCTTGTAATGTACTAAAACAAAATGCTAAATCCTTCTACAATTTGCAGAAACAAAACACGATCACACAATCACATAACAAGTAATAGAAATAAATTATCAATCACACAACACACGTTGTATATGGGGAAATAAATTGCCTAAAACCCCGCTATCTGTATATTGCATAAATTCAAGATCACGAAACAATACAATGTTATTCCTCACACTAAGAAACCTTTGCACTTTGCTAATTGTCTCACTTTGATCTTGCTTGAATCTGGATTTTTGATCTAAGCAAATTTGGTCCAATATTCAACCTTTTGCTTGCCTAGGCCTGGCCCGCCTTCCTTACGCATTCTTGGGCTAATTAAGCACCTATTTATTAGGAAAATCCCAAATAATGATTGCGTAATTCATCTAAGGCTTCTCGATGACCTCATGCATAACTTGTACAATTTTCTAATCATACAAGTGATAGTTATCTTCCCTTTAACCTCAAACTCAATTGTGTCTTCCTTAGAAATGACATGCAACAACTATTTATAGCGAATTATCAGTTAACTGGTTGATCACTACTTGTGAATTAAATAAGATTTAATTCATTGGACCTCTCACTAGGTCATCTCTCAGTTAGAATTAATCAAACTGATTTTAACTCAATTGATTGAGTTAACTAATTACAACTCACAAATAACTGTAACTGGACCCCTAAAAATCATGGGAGACCTCTACATGCTTCATCTTTGACCTTTAACTTGAATTTCCTATGCTAACTAAGTCTTCTTGATTCAGTTAACTAATACAAGTTGTCATGAGATGAAATTACAATTTTTCTTCCAATTTAATTAAAGGAAAATTAAATTAGAAGCCCCTATGGTACCATTTATGGGTGCCATTTTCACTGTATTTTGTTTCCAATCTCAACACTCCCTCTCAACAAGAAAGGAATTCAACTATCTCGATCCATACCTTTAGAATGTTCTGCATGCAACACTTCTCTAGTGTTGTTTGCTCTTGCAACTCTTGAAACTGAAAAGCCTAAAAAAAAATGAATTAGTATGATGCATCTGTCATCAGAGTTTGTGACTCCTATCGGTTACTGCATTTTTTACTGAAAACTTTGTGCTGCTCCTGACTTTGCATATGTGCTCTCTGCACTGCTGCCAACTTTGATCTGCGCTCTAGTATCTGACATCTGTCACTTTGATTTCTGTCTTTTTGAAATCTGACTGCATCAATCACTACTGATCCTTCCTGCTACTGTGTGCCGTGGACCTTCGGTAGCTAGGTATGATCCATAAGACAAGTCATCTTAATGGATCCTGCCCAAATTTCTTCTCTTAGGATTATGACTTCACATCGCCCCACCTCTTAGCTGGAGGTATAGTTGTATGTGCTCCCTCTACTCATATAGCTTGAAATTTCCCCCTTCTGGGGGTCTCTGCTTGAGTGGACGCCTCCACTCGATCTCCTGTCTACTTCTCCAATTGTGGCTGCTCTATAACCTTCTAAGACTGCTTCTGAGGCTGCAAGTTGAGAGTTAATTTAGGCTCCTTCTCAACCACCAAGTCACTAACCTATAATTTGATCCTCAAAGCTTTGCATGCATCTTTGACCTCGAGAGCATACAGGGTCTTGATTCGTACACTGATTTGTTTCACCCGTCCCATGGCGATGTGTCTAAGGAACACCTTTCCTTTTCTAAATATGACATCATAAGCACAATCTTCCAATACCGCTACGGAGACAATATTCTTATTTAGTCCTAGAACATACAAAACATCTCTCAGTCTGAGAGGGGAGCTAGACTCCTTCTGAAAGGCAACTGTACCTATGCCGATTGCGCTATACATCCCGTCATCTCCAAACTCTATGTCCTGTTAGAGGTCCTTCTCCTCCAAGTCACTGCAAAAATATATATTCTTTGCCATATGGAACGAGACACCACTGTCTAGATACCACATGCATCCCATTACAACGTTGGCCATGTATGCAATGAGAGTAAACTCAAGCTCAAAATGTGAAGCTAGCGCTTCACTTGTTGCTGCAACTGTAGGCTCCGTTTTACTTGCCTTTTGTGAACATTCTGATGCATAGTTCCCGTGCTCGTGACAATGAAAACACTTGACCTTGGACAAGTCTCTCTTTCCCTCTTCACCTTGGGACTTATTTCCCTTGACTTTCTTGCCTTTTCCGACCAATGAAAAATATTCTTTGTCTGTGCTAGAGGTCCAGTCTCTGGTGCCCCGCCTTATCTCTTCTATTACCAAGTCAGACCACAAACACTCCAAGTCTTGTAGCTTCTCCCTCCCATTCATAGAGTCCTGGTAACTATGCCATCTCTTGGGAAGGCCTAGAAGAGCTAGGCTCACTAAATCATCTTGGGCTACTGTCACACCAACACTTCCAAGCTCATCTCAACATCCAATGAACTTCTTCAAGTATTTTGGTATCATCTTGCCCTCCTCAATCTTGGTCTTTCTGAGCTTGCTTTTCAACGCTAGCGTCCTGTGGTCGCTACTATTCTGAAACAGATCTTTCAAGGCCTTCCACATAGCATATGGAGTCATTAGAGAACTTTTGAGGTCTAAAATGGGTCTCCTAAGAAAAATGTACAACCAAAATAAGCTTTATAAGAACCAATATGATTCAAGATGATGATGTCAACCATGGGGGATGATTCACCCTTTCTGGGGTAAAAAAGTAAAAAGATAAAAAATAATAAAATAATAAAATATTTTTTTCAACTTGTATTTTCAACTTATCTCCCTAAGGTTTTTCTCAAATTTCTAGTAGGAGTACACGTTGGATGCAAAATTTAATTTCTCATCCAAAGAGTACCCATGTTGCATACTTTTGGACCCTTTTACATGAAAAATGAGAAATACATGAAAAAATGTGATTGCAATAACATTTTTTCATGTCTTTATCATTTTTTGTGTAGCAGGGTCCATCTAAAGTATGAAACTTGTGTACTCCTTGGATTAAGAATCAAATTCTGCATCCAACGAGTCTTCCCGCTCGGAACTTGAGTAAACCCATAGGGAGATAAGTTGAAAATACAAGTTATATTTTCTTTTTTCCCTTTAAAATTTGATGATGTAATCTAATCTTGTTTTATTATTTCCACTATTATTTTATAATTTCCTTAGGAGACCCATTTTAGACCTCAAAATTCCCCTAATGTGCCTTCCCATAGAGACTCGAGACAATATGATCTCGAACTCCCTCTAACAAGGTCCTTCTCACCTTTGCTACCTTCTTCTTCCATGCATCAAGAAGTTGAAAATCTGCTACTGCGGGCTTAAGAATATCATTGTCTATGAATTCCTTTAGTCCGTTGTCCTCTACGACTGCCTCCATCTTGTTCTTCCATGATATGTAATTCAAATTTCCCTTAAGGGCATATTCGAGTCTCGAGGCATTGAAAAACATCTAGATCTGTTGCTAGGTTTTGAAGAATAAATTTGTAAATTTGAACCTCTTCAAAACAAAATCTATTCTTCTCTTCTATTGTGATTCCTAGCGCTCTAATGCCATGTAGAAAATCTAACAACAGGGTTCAAAGTGATCTTGTAATGTACTAAAATAAAATACTGAATCCTTCTACAATTTGCGGAAATAGAACACGATCACACAATCACATAACAAGTGAGAGAGAAATTATCAATCACACAATAGAAGATGTATCTGGGGAAAGCGACTGCCTAAAACCGCGCTATTTGTATATTGCATAAAGTCAAGATATTGAAACAATACAATGCTATTCTTGACACTAAGAAACCTCTGCACTCCGCTGACTGTCTCACTTTGATCCTGCTTGAATATGGCTTTTTGATCTAAGCAAGTTTGGTCCAATACTTAACCTTTAGCTTGCTTAGGTCTGACCTGCCTTCCTTACACATTCTTGGGCTAATTGGGCCCCTATTAATTAGGAAAATCCAAAATAATGATTGCGCAATTAATCTAAGGCTTCTCGATGACCTCATGCATGATCTGTACAATTTTATAATTATACAACTGACAATTATCTTCCCTTTAACCTAAAAATCAACCGGGCCTTCCTTAGAACTGACATGCAACAACTATTTATAGGAAATTATTAGTTAACTGATTGATCACTATTTGTGAATTAAATCAGATTTAATTCACTAGACGTCTCACTATCTCATCTTTGAGTTAGAACTAGTTAAATTGATTTTAATTCAATTATTTGAGTTAACTAGTTACAACTCATAAATAAATATAACTAGACCTCCTAAAATCATGGGATAAATCTACAAGCCTACTCTCTGACCTCTAACTCGAATTTCTTAAGCTAATTAAGTCTTCCTGACTCAGTTAACTAATACAAGTTGTCATGAGGTGAAATTATAATTTTTCTTCCTATTTAATTAAGGGAAAATTAAATCATAAGCCCCCTATGGTACCATTTCTGGGTGCCATTTCTGTATGCCATTTTCAATGTTTCTTGTTGCCAATTTTAACAACTCCCTCCAAAATTCTGGCCTATACCAACTTTCAGAGCCTTTCTTGGTCTTGCTCATTACTGTCTCAAACTTTTAGGCTCATCTTTTTGGTTTTCTCATTGTGTTGTGATCCCTTTCGCAAGATAGGAAAAATGTCATATTTTGGCTTGTTGGATGTTGTATTGCATGAACGATCTTGTTATAGTGGTTCCAATAGGTCACCTTTATGTAAATGATATTTTCTAACTTTGTAAGTATCCATCACACTCATTTCCAAAGTTTTGAGCACTGTCGCACAAGTGTCGTCACGGTCGTCATAAAGTGTATCTATCGCGTCACACTTGTCGTAACCAATTGTAACACTGTCACATAGAGGGGAATGCTTTGTTTGAATGTCAAGGATGATCTATTTTATTTGAGCCATCAAAATATGCCAAGTGTGTGATCACAATAAAAGTTCGTCACTTTTCACCGATCTCACTTGTTCTGCACTAAGTCATTTTCCGGAAAAGTTCCCGACCAAGCAACTTAGCTTCACCCGACCTCCCTTGAGCTGCACACTGCATAGTATCAGTCCTCTAGCTGTGACTTTGCTTCTTGGCACTGCACAATGCATAGTACTTTCCTCCCAAGACTGCTCCATTGCGCAATTTTTGTGACCAAGACTTGATCTTGACCTACAGAATTGCGACCATGACTTGACCTCGACCTCCAACCTGGCTTGAACTGTTCACTTCACAACCTTAAGGCACAAGCTTATCCCCTGAGCCCTAGAACTACGCACTGCAGAGTCATCGAGGCCTCCTTGACCTCCAGAACTACGCAGTAAGCTTCTCTAGCTCCAATCCCTGTAGCCTGTCCCCACTTACCTTAAAAAATGCTTAGTTATGTCCCTCAATCCAGCCTGAAATGCACACTACATAGTCTCAAGGCTCAAGACTGCTCCTTGCTTGCCTGAAGTACGCAACTGCGCAATCACTGGGCCTCCTTATCCAACCTATCAGTGGTTCTGAGCTTAGTTCATTGATCAGAATGCGTCATCTTAGGCTAGGGGTTTTTGGATTGATGTCGTCTCATCATGAGTGAGTTATAGGAAAAAGTACTCTATCATGTCATGGTGAGATGATGAAGGAAGGAAGGAAGGATGGAAGTATGCTCGAAGATACTATTACAGTTGATCTCACAAGATAATTGAACAAAGGAAAGCGAAAGGGCACTAGTTTGCGACCACCATCCAAGACTTGAGATCATTGGAGTATCCTTATCACCAAGCCATGCAGAGGAGAAAATGAAAGATCTTTCATGAAGACACTCAACTCTCAGGAGAAACAATGGCTTGACATTATTATGTCACCTAACAGTCGATGTGAGAAGTGTAATGTCATGTCATGTCATGAGTGTTCATATGCCACATCACTATGATGGATCATTGTATATTGTATTCAAAGTGTATTGTAAAGTGGAAGTCCAAGGAAACACATGGAATGTAAAGAGTCATGTATGATGAAGAGTCATGGGACTTCAAACAATCATGAGGGTAGTCAAAGAGTCACCCTTGGTTACATATACAACTTTATTCTATGAGCAAAAGACTTTTCACCTTGTCTCCACCAGCAAAAGCATTAGAGAGACAAACTAGTTCTTTGTGGAGAGAGGAGTGGCTCCAATGCTCCACTATTGAATTTATTGATGTTCATTGTACATATGTGTCTTAGAACTTTTACTTAATAACCAAAGCCTTCAAGGCCAACATGTTCTTCATGCATGACTTATGAATATTTGTAAGACTATTCTATGGATGTTTGTATTTCATATTTGTTGTCACATATACTAAGATAGTTGAACTATTTTAGTTATTTTAGTGTTTATCTTGTTGATAATGAGCTGTAATGGTTGTAATTTCTGTCCCATCCTTGTGGAATGCTTCGTAGGATATTAGACAGATCCTTCTCAAATTGTTGTCTGCAATGACCGTCACATCCCTCGTGGACTATTCTGTTGGATGTTAGATGGAATGTTTTGGTTAATGTGTGTCTCTTCTTGGGTGGTACTATTACCTCTCTTTTAGAGACTCACTTCTCCTTTCCATGCAGTAAAGGAACATTGACACACATACGATCAAACACTCACCAGGCACACCCCCTTACTTTTCGAAGGAACAGGTGCACCCCTCTCTCTTGCTAACAGTTAGAGTGAAGGCAAATCTATAAGAATACATGGTAATCAGGCCGATATTCCAGATGGGGCTCCTACTCCAAACAATGTGAGGTCTATTTGGGACTTCACATCGGGTAGACCTCTTGGTTGACAGATTTCCAGCACTGTCAACACATCTCCAGGGACATGGTGTCATACCCTAGATTTTATTTAATTCCATCCTCACTATATACCCTAGACTACCTACAAACCCTAGAAATCAAGATTTAAGGTTTCTATGAGGGAACAAGTAGATTAGAGTTAGGGTTTCCATACAAATAGGGTTTTCAAATACCAACTAGGGTTTACAAATCCTAGTTATTGACAATCTTCAACAAGATGAAGACTATAAACCCTAAAACATGTCTTTAAACAATAAAACAATACATGTTGGACCGTTTATGTATAAGAAGAATTACACATACTGTACAATTAAGGACTACAATGGGGACCCACCCATTAGTTGGTAATTTCGATGTCAAGCATAAAATTACAGACCTAGGGAACAAAGAGTAGGGATTTGAGGCTCGAGAAGATAATGCACATGGAGAAGATACACTCGATGGCACTGAAGGGAATTTGGTAACTATTGTAGAAGTTGGACCACATACAATTTTTTCAATGTCCTTATGTTCTTATTTATTGTCAATATCCAATATTTTGGGGAGTTTTCTATAGAATATATGACATGTATCAACATGTGATTTTAGTCCAAAATTCCCTTAGAGGCGAGAAAATCATGTTGTGGGTAAATACTACAATATTGAAACTGTTGGGGTTATGTAATTTTAGCAGATTGGTGAGACTAAAACTGCAGAAACAACATCGTTTCAACCAACTTTGGGATTCTAGGATCTAGCCCTCCTGAATCCGGAGAGGGATCTCTCCAATGAGTGCAAAGATGGATTTGTCTTTGAAGTTTCGGGAAATGATGTTAGGCTAGTTATGAAGGCCGAGGGTTTGTTTTGTTTTTGGATGGTTGAGCATGATTACTGTTCAAGGCGGAAAGATCTATATGCAAAACAGTTTCAAAGGTGAGAAGTTGCAAGAAAAAAGAATAAGCTTTGGCCAAAAGATAGATAATTGCAGGTTTTAGTCGATTGGGTTATGGAGTCATAATAGGGTTTAATTGGAACAACGAGAGGCGAGAGTGGTCCATGGGGCAAGTCATCTATGTCTAAGGATCTCTTTGAAGTTTGATTTATGGAATGAAGTGGTACAATAAGAAAGAGAAATAAACAGATGCAGAACAAAGAGCAGCCCAGGATCTGGTAAGTACTTTGAAACTAGCCAGCCTTTGAGCATGCACTTAAGAAAAACATAGAATCAAACTAGGATCTGGTAAGTACTTTGAAACTAGCCAGCCTTTGATACACTTCTAATAGAAAACATACAAAAATGAAGGGAAACTTGAAGGCAACCTTTGGAGTAGAAACTAGCGGGCCGGGCTCACCACAAATCCTCTCCTAGCTCTGCTTTACTTGGTTACTTTCAAGACAATCACAAGGATAACACAGAATGGCCTAAGATCTAGTAAGTACTTTGAAACTATCCAGCTTTTGACACATTCCAAGGGAAACATTCAGACAGCCTTTGGGGGTAAAACTAGGACCAGGGCACACCATATCTTCCATAGTTCATCTCTACTTAACTATTACTGAACGTAACATTCGAGAATAATATTCAACTAAGGCAATAAGACGAGGGAACGCCAACATTCCTATGCTTAAACTGAATTAAATTATTCCTAAATAACACAGTTGGAAGAAAACATTTAGATAAAGATTTTTCAGTCAGAGAAGGTTACTGATATATAGTAGGTCCTAACCCTGTTTAAGCTGTTCTTTACAGAAGAAAATTAAACAAAATGAAAACAGAAAATAAATCACAAGTTACAATGAGAATAACATCACCGTCAACATAGCCCAGGATCCCATAAATCAGCTTGTATTGATGCTCCAAACCAGTTACAATCTTCAAGTACAACGCTTTAGTTTAGCATTCATCTATAATCCCAGCCTAACCTATCTTTCACAAGCAGAGCTCCAAGAGCCAATGAACACTATTTACAACAGAAGTTTCAGCTCGAGTGTACTTCAAAGTTTTGCAACCAACGGTTTCTCATCTTCTACAGAAGTATAAATAGAAGGATGAGGCGGTGAGATCCGATAAAAGATCTTCAATTACAATTAATACAGATTTGATGGTTTCTGGCCTTTGGAGGGCTCAAAATAAGAAACTTACATAGGTGTCCTCTGTATTAAATGTTTTTACATGAAATTAAGCTCGGTGGGAGCTTTTGTTGACCTTTGAGGTTCTGCATGGTGTTGAGGTTACCCTGCAGATATATTTTGCATTAATTTTTCCTGCAGAAGTAACTCTTTGGCTGCGCTGAGGTGAATATTTTTCTTTTGATCAATAACTTCGGCTCTTGATTGAATACTTTGAGGAACATGTGGCATTGTGGTAGCTGAGGAATCAACTTGCCCCAGATGTGGCAGTGGAGGTTTCCTGTCTGGTAAAACACTTTAGGTTTTCTTCTCTAACTGTGTTTTAAATCGGGGATTAGGCTTTTGATAACTGTCTTAGCCGTAATCCCCATAATACTGTCTCTGATTCTCTGTTCTGATTCATTTTGGTCTTCGGCACTGATACTCTTTAACTGTGCCCGATTTTTGGTTTTCTTGCTGTTGTGCAGGGCTGTGCAGGGTTTATAAAGCATCAATGCTTAGAGAAAACACTGATGAAACACGAATTGACACCTGCGTAAGATTTTCTGTGATCAACCGAAGGAGGGAGGATCGTCACCCTCATCCTTCGAAATTCCTTTAGAAACAGCGAAAAACCGTTAAAACCCTGCAAAACACAAAAATGATTAGAAAGTCCTGCATATATAGGTTACGCTGCATCGGAAGGCATGTGAAGAAGCGGGGCCGTTGGATGGCATCATCCAACGGTCGGGGTTAATTGGGGGGAATCATAGAACGGCGGAAAAAGATTAAATCTGAGCCGTTGATCGCGCAGAGATCGACGGTTGGGGCGGAAGTGGAAAGTTAAACGGAGAGAATCTGGGGGATGAATTCTGGACCGTCGATCTGCAAATCAGATCGACGGCAGAGATGCCGTTGCCGCTGTACGATGGCTTGGTTATGGCGTATGCAACTTGGTTAGAAGTCGAGCAAACAAGGCGAGCGATCACTGTTGGATAGGCGGGCCCAAATCAGACGGCGGAGGTGAATATCGCTGCTCGCCCTGGTTCGAAGGATAAGACGTGATGGATGGTGGTTTTACAAAATGTACAAGGGACGCATGTCAAACAACGTATGGAATCGCTGGTGACTGGGGGAAAACCACCCCTTGCCCGAAGGCGGTGCGATGAATACCGCATGGTATTGGGCAAACGGCTTATGGACTGTGGGGACCACCGAGAGAGGAACTCTGCACCGTCCGATCGGGGGAGCAAATCTACGGTGTAGATTTATTTAGATATTACCCCGGCGGAAAACTTAACAAAATAAAACAAAACCCGAATTATGTAAATAACAAAGGTTTTTGTGTTTTATCGGAGAAATATTTATTTAAAAAGGGATTAGCGCCTAACTGGCTAAACGCCTGGTTTTGGCGCCAAGGCACATGGAGGAAAGGGCTTAGTGTTTTTTAGCCCGAGGGGGCTTAAGTCCAATATACATGAAAAATGTGATTTTTGTGGTTTTCCAAGGATTTTCAAAGGTTTTGGTGGGTTCCGATAAGGTAAAGAAGGAGTCTTAAAACCTTATAAAGGGGATTTTGATGAAGTGCGAAGGGGGAAAAACGTGGAAATGGGAGATTTTCATGAGGGAAGAGGCGAGGAAAAAGAGGCTAGTTTTGGAAGAAAAGGAAATAAAAAATGTGTTTGCAGCAGTAATTGGCCTTAGAAATCAGCAAGATTTCAGAGTCTTTTCAGGATGTAAACAACAGTATGGATTTGGACAGAGGCATGAGGCCTTCAAAAGTCTTCAAGAGCCAACAATTTTTAGTCATAGAAAATTGTTCTTTGAAGGCTCAAAACAGATTTAGCCATCTTTTGGTATAATCAAATTTTTACAGGTGGCTAACAGTGGTTCCACTTGGGGATGGTGCCCTTTGAAGGCATCAAGAACTTCAGACCTGCATTCTCTGGGTGGCATGATCTGTGCTTGATCCATTGAGTTGCCTTTCTTTTCGCTGGGATGATTTTTTCTAAAAATATATTAGCAACCATAAAGATAACGGATCTTCTCCAATACAAACTTTCTACCTACCCAATCCTACTAATCTAACATTTTCTCTTCATTAGAGTGCACTTGGATTGACAAACTTTTTTCGCAACATTTTATTCTTTTGAAAGCAGGAAACTATTCTAATTCTACTCCTTATTTCTCCCTGAACTTAGATTAAACAGTTGAGCTCAGATATTTCTCTACCTAAGCTAATGTCTGTTGGGATTAAACTGTCCAACAGACTTTCATTTTCTAAATTCTAAAATTTAAAAACATTCAAGTCAAGATTAAACTGTTTGACTTGCTGTGATATATGGCATAAAGACAAGTTGCACATAGATATTTATTTTTGCATAAAATTAAATAAAAAATGGAAGGCTTAAGATCTGAAAATTCAAAGTACTACCTTCTCTTTTCACAACTCTGTTTTGACTCTTGTTTTGAGCTGTGTGTGCCTTTTTTCTGGTTCATATTTTGAGTTGATTAGAACTAGATTTTACATCTCCTTTTTGACTCAGAGAATAAAAAAGATTTGAGTCATTATTCCTTTGAAACTTAGGTTCATATTTTGAACATGTTTGAACCTTTAATTTCTATCCTAATCTACCTACTGATAAGCCAAGATTAAACAGTTTGGCAGATCAAATTCTCTATCTTATCAGCGGTAAATTCAAAGCTAATTAGTCAAGATTAGGCTGTTTGACTAACTAGAAGTGTGTTTTGTAGGAGTGGCATTTAAGCTTGCACACTTTCAGAACTTGTTTCTCTTTTTGGCATGGGGCTATACCTTTCTTGTTTTCATAATCGGCCCTCTTTTCTCTTTTTCTTTGTTTTTGTATTTTTGATTTTTATAACTTTGAATGCAATGGTGGATGAGATATTTATAATGGAAAAAGATAAAAGGCTTCAAAGCATATCATGAGTCAAGAGAAGTAATGCTTGAGCATCCTGCCATTGACAGGACCCCCAAACAATTTAGCTCCATCCAACTTTTGTAAGAAAAATGCATTGTTACCAGCAGTTGAATGAATAGAATAAGGGCCAAGCCATAAATTGTCAAATTTTCCATGCTTGCCCTTGTCTTCCCTCCTTGAGTCCCACTTTAAAACCTTGTCCCCAATTTTGAAATTGCTAGCCTTTGTTCTTTTGTCAAAAAGCCTTTTAATGCTGTCCTGTTTATGCAATGCTTTGTTATACACTTCCTCTCTGGTTTGCTGAAGATGAATGGTCTGATTTATTCTTCTGATCATGTCATTATCTTCAGTCTGCAATTCTTGAATCAACTTCATAACTGGTACACCAAGGCTGTTGGGAAAAATTGCATTTGTACCATATACAAGCTGGAAAGGTGACATACCAATAGATTTCTTCAAAGTTAACCTGTCAGCCCAAAGTGCATGGACCAGCTTTGTGTGCCAAGACTTTTTGTTGTCCTCCAACAGTTTCTTGATTATGTTCACTAAGCTTTTGTTTGAAGATTCTGCAAGTCCATTACCTTGAGGATAATAGGTCGTGGAATGCCCCAATGTTATCTGATATCTGTGACAGAACTCAACCATCTTTTTTGATCCAAATGCTGCTGCATTATCAGTGATGATCTTGGTAGGACAACCAAATCTAGAAAGGATATTAGTTTCCATGAATTTTATAATAATTGAATCATTGGCCTGCCTACAAGGAATGGCTTCTATCCATTTAGTGAAATAGTCTGTGGCAGTGAGAATCCATCTATGCTGGGCAGAAGATGGTGGATGGATTTCTCCTATGAAGTCAAGTCCCCACTATTGAAAAGGGGCTTCAACAGTGATTGGATGCAGAGGCAGGGGTAGCAGTTTTCTCTTGCCTTCAAAAAGTTGGCATTTATGACAGGCTATGATCATCTTGTGAACATCATGGATGAGAGCGGGCGAGTAGAAACCAGCCCTAAAAATTTTGTTGGCTGTTGACTTCTAGTACAAATGACCTCCACACTCTCCTTCATGGAAGTCTTGCTTAACCTTTTCTGCATCAAACTCAGACAAACATTTAAGCAATAGACCACTAGCATTTTTCCAATAAAGACATTTATCAATAATGCAATAGTTTACAGCCTTTAACTTTAGAAACCTTACCTTCGTTTTTGATAAACCAGGAGGTGTATTCAGATTAAGCGAAACATAAACAATATCAACATACCAAGGAGAATTCATAAAATAATCTTCAACCATAGGAGTTGAGAATCCTTCTTGATCATCCAAAGCATCAATCATATTAATATCAAGAACTTCAAAATTGGATTCAGCCATTAATCTAGCTAGACCTTGGCCTTTGATGAGTTTAGTGGCTTTTATCTCCAAATCATATTCAAGGATAACAACAATCCACTTACCTCTCTTACCATCTGGGTCCTGTGTTAGAATGTCTTTAACAACTGAATTTGGGACAAAGGCAATGATATGTGAGTGAAGGATGTATACTCTGAAGTCTTTCAAGGCTTTCACCAGAGCAAAAGCCTGTTTTTCCATAATGTTATATTTCAAGGGGGCATCCCTCAATGCCTTGCTAAAGAATGCAATGGGCTGCTCTTGTCCTTGTGGATTTTTCTGTAAAAGGACATCAGCAATGGTATATTCTGATGCAAATGAGAAGATATAAAAATCTTTTGAAAAATCAGGACTTACTAGAACCGGTGTTTTGGTTAACGCTTGTTTCACCAGTTCAAAGGAATTCCTTGCTTCCAAGGTCCATTTTACCCCCTGCTCCTTTCTTAACATGTTTGTGATATTCCTAAGGAGCTCAACCAAGTTGGGGATGAACCTTCTCAAAAAGTTAATCTTTCCAATGAAAGATTGCAACTCCTTGATGTTTCGAGGATGAGAGATTTGCAATATGGCCTCAATCCTCTTTGGATCTATCTTAATACCCTCTTCTGAAATAACGTGCCCAAGAAGTTTACCTTCTTGGAAACCGAATAATGTCTTCTTAGGGTTTAAAGATATACCAAACTTCCTGCATTTCTCGAAAAATTTTCTTAAATGTTCTAAATGCTCTTCATCTGTTTTTGAAAACACAGTGACATCATCAAGATAGATAATGATGAAGAAGCCTTTTTCTTCCGAGAATGCTATGTCCATGGCTCTTTGAAAGGTTGCTCCAGCATTCATTAGACCAAAGGGCATTTTCACATACATGAAAGTGCCCCAAGGTGTAGTAAAGGCTGTCTTTAATTGATCAACAGGGTAAACTAAGACCTGATTGTACCCTGAATAGCCATCTAGCAAAGAAATTCTTTTAGACCCTACCACTCTTTGTAAAATATGATCCATCTTGGGTAAAGGGTAGTTGTCTTTCAATGAAGCTTTGTTTAAGTCTCTAAAGTCTATACAAAGCCCGATTTCTCCAGTTTTCTTCCTAACAGACACCAAATTAGATACCCATTCATAATATCTAATAGGGACAATAATACCAGCTTCATACATCTTTTTAATCTCCTTCTCGACCAAAGGCAGTTGAACAGGGTTTATTCTGCGCAGTTTTTGTTTGAATGGTTTTTGGTTTTCCTTGAGGGGGATTTTGTGCTGTATTATTTCAGTGTCATAGGATTTAAGATCTTCGTAACTCCAAGCAAAAACGTCAGAAAACTCTTTGAACAGCTCTATGTATTTGAGTTTAATGTGAGCTGGTAAAGTTTTAGACAGTTTAATCATTTTCGGTTTTTCCTCACTGCCTATATTGCATTCCTCCACTTCAGTCTCTATAGGTTCCAGTTTAGGCTTCTTGGCCACATCGTTAAAATCAAACAACTCTTCTAATGGTTTTAGACCGCTGGGCAAACTTTCATCTTTAGAGTGCAGAGTTTCTAACTCTTCGGCATTCATCTCTATTTCGTTTCTAAGTTTGCTAGACAACAGATTTACATTGGCAAGTTCAGGAGACGACTCTTCTTCACCAAGAAAGTTTTCTTCAGTACAGTCTGTATCATAATCTGAATCCGAACTATGCAGTTCAAATTCATTTCTGAATTGCATAAAGTCTTCTATTTGTTTGTCTTCGTCGCACACCTGCCAATACTTTTTTTTATCGGGAATGGCTGGTCTAAATTTTATCTGAGTAGAGCAATCTTCGGTTTCATATGGCATTAAGCACGTCCTAGTCGCAGAGGCTAAATTGTGGGCTATAAGATTTCTTTTTCTCGGGACAAAAAACAGTTTGGACTCCTCAAATGTTTTCAAAAGATCCATGACATCATTATGATAGGCTCTAAGTCTGGGATGATGTGCGTTGTACTCCCCTTTGACTTGCCTAATGATTAACTCAGAATCCCCATACACATTGATTCTCTTGGCTCCTAACCTTTTGAACAAATGTAAGCCTAAGAGCAAGGACTCATACTCCGCTATGTTGTTGGAACACTGAAAGTTTAACTTGCAAGAAATGCATTCTGTGTGTTTTCTTTCAATGTTGCAGATCCAGACACCTGCACCAGCGTTAGTTCTAGTGCATGACCCGTCAAAATACATACTCCATTGAGGACTTTTCTCAGTTTCATCTGTTTGGTGAATGTCCTCATCAACTACTGTGCCTTCGGATGTTTTTGATATATCAACACTTAGTTGTTTTTGTTTAAATTCCTCAAGTTTTTCATTGGATCGAGGACTACTTTCTTGACTATCAATGTTTAAGAGCAATGGACACGTAACTTGTAGTTCAAGACCTTGAATGGGTTTGCTAACATTTTGAAGCGCAATAGACTGTTTAGACACTTTAACATTATGTTCCTCTTCCTCTCTGTTGGCCATTAATCCTGTTAAAGTGATTTGTTCAGTAAGTGTTTCGTCGTTGAACATGATAAAAGAATCAAGGCTTGTACTTACAGAATATAGAGGAGAGTTTTGTGGTCTGTCTTGACTTATAACCGTGTATTGCATGTGAGACTCCCTGTAAAGTCTTCTAGTCTGATTGAAAACAGGGATAGTCGCATAGGTCATATCCATCTGCATAGTACCTTGTATCTTAGCCCCCCAAGATCTTGATAATAACATTCCATACTTTGGGGGAACATCAGCCATAACAATATCCATAACCAAACACTTGGCTGGAATCTGAGCTAAGTTAACACAGAGGTCCTTGATCAATCCTAGACATTTCACTCTGCTTGAGTCAAAGGAGTAAAGGTCCTTATAAGGTCTGGTGATTTCTAGACCTAGGCTCTCCATTACAGCTTTTGGCATTAAATTATGAGAAGCCCCTGAGTCATGCATAGCATTGTACAAAATTTTGTTATGAATGTTTAAACTCACATAAAAGGGAGGGACATGACCCTCTTGAAACTTACCTTCAATCTTAGGGCCAAAAATAAGCTCCGGTTGGTCATCATTAAGATTGAGAGTATCCTCATTTTCTTCTATGTTTAAAGCCTTCAAAATTTGGGTCTTATATACAGGTTGGGCAGCTAACTCGGTCAAGGGAACAGAGATTTTGATCTTGGAAATTTCCTGTTCCAGGCTGAAAGGAATTTGACTCTTTGAAGTGTTGTTTTCGACCTTATTAGCTGTCACTTGATCAGCAACAACAGCTTGCTGATTTGTTTTATTTACACTTGAAAAATTGGTTGTAACAGGAGTACTAGTTGAGATGTTAGTACTACTAAGGTCTGCACTCTGTTTCTCATTGTTTTGAGTGCCTTTCTCTTTAATATTCTCAGAATTTGCAGCCACTGTTTTGTCCTTTTGTTTGACCATTTTAGGTTTGGTTGTAGTGCTTTTTTGTGAAGATTTGTTAGAGGTTTTAGTGTTGGGAGTTTGTTGACCGGTTTTGCTTCTAAGGTCATATTCTCTTTGAGTTTCTATGATGACATTTTCCATGTCTTGATAATAACTTTCATCATCTTTTCTTTTGTCATCATAAGGTGTATATAGACCTTGTTTTCTATCATAGTGAATCTCAAATTCATCATTATCTACCTCCAGCATGTGGATATCATTTTCCTCTGTTATCTCATCTGTTTCCTCAACCTCACTTACATAGTTTTGATGAAAGGGAGGAGTGATCTGCTGATCATCTTCCCTAGGCCTGTTAGGAGGTTGGTTCCTTCTTAAATTCCGATTCTGGTTTTTGTTTTGAAGAGAAGCTTGGTTTTGACTTGCTTGTGCTCTCTCAAGAATGCTCATTTTCTTCATCATCTCCTCCATCATTCTTTCCATTTTTGAGTTTGAAATGGAAGGTGTGGATTCCTCTCTAAAAGATACTCTCTTTTCGGCTTTCATTCTTGCTCTCTTCTCCATCAAGTTTACTTACACAGAAAGAGCACCCCTCTGCATATCTTCAAGAGTTGCAAAATCTCTTTCTCTTAGTGAATAGGTCATGTCAGCGTCAAACCCTTTAGGAAACTTGTTTAAAGTTGAACCTTGTGGAGGTTTTAGTTCTGGGGAGAGTGCATTGTATACACTGTTAAATCTAGTGCAGTAGGCTTGTACACTTTCCCCCAGGTTCCTGTGGATATTGTTGTAATCAGAAAGGACTTGGAGAGGGTTCTTTTTCACTTCCCAGTTGTTTAAGAATGTTTGATGGAAGCCTTGGAGATCATTAATACTATGGGGGGTTAAGCTCTTAAAACATTTTCTTACTTATCCCCCTAGACTTTGAGCAAATAATCTAAGTTTGACAGAATCATCATCAATCTCATTTCTGTCAAAATAGTCATTCATCTTATCCACATGTTGTGATGTAGTTGTGGCATTTCTGGCATCATATAATGGAATTTTGGACTAATAGTCCTGTGGGAGATTGACTAATGGTACAGGAAGGACTAAGGGAGCATACCATGCTGCCATGATATGTAGTGGGGGTGGATTGACAAGAAGTTGTGTGGGCTGAAATGATGTGGTTTGAGCAGTGGATGAAGGATGAACAGAAGTGAATGAGATTGCAGTAGATTGCTGAACTGATCTTGGATGAGAGACACCTAGATTATAAAAAAATGGAAATCATGAGGCGTTGTTTCTCTACTCCCAAGATATTCACTTGTTTCTGGAGTTGAAAGTGAAGACTCAGAATCTAACTGATCTAAATCACCAAGAGACCTAGTTCTAAAAGGATTTACTAAGTCAGCTTGTGATTGTTGTAGAGCTGAAAGATTTTCAGGGACTGAATTAGCTCTCACGGGTGATCTGAAAACAATTTATAATTGAATCTTAGGAAGCTTCCTAAGAATACTTTCTGGGTTATCAACTATCTCGAGTGGATCAGGGTCAGGATAGGCTCTGGTATAAATCTTCTTAGGAGCCACTATGTTTGTGTTTTTAGACCCAAATCAACAAGAGAAGTTCAACCAGATATGACAATCCTTTAGCGGTTAACTAATCTGTTTGCACAATTCTGATTCAACAATCCTCTAACTGAGTTTAAATGATATGGTAATGGTAAGGGTTCCTCCCAGTGGAGTCTTAAGATCTGTTCAGGATTGTGGAGTCACCAGGTGGAAAGGTTTCAGGATGTTTCTAAGAGGTACACTGTCCACCACAATGCTTGTGAAATATTCCCTTTCAAGGATATCCCAAAACACAACAAACTCTAACCAGAGATTGAATAAGAGGGCATTTACCAGATATTTCACCTCTAAAAGAGGATGAGATCCGGAGGCTACCTGGCCCTTTCCAGACTCTGTCTAAGAGTATAAGGTAAAACACAATCAATAGGTATATGAAATGTAAGAGTGAGTGTTTTACTACCAATCTGAAATATTTTTGGTATTTTCTGAGTTATTTTTCAGTTGTGGGGTTTGTAAGAATATGCTAACTCTGTTTCAAAACTTAGCTACGATTGTGAGACAAAGACAATGTACTCTTATGGCCAAGCTAGCTGATTTTTCAAGGTTAGATGAGGGCTCATGAGAATCCTAGGGTTTTCCTAGTTTGTCACTGATTCCAACAAGTTTCATCATAATTACCACTTCTTGGTAGTGCTTGAAAAGGTTGCTTTTAACTCTCAAGGTTTGTAAAAATGATTCTGGGTTCGTTCTCCAGCGGAGTTGCCAGAGATGTTGGGGTTTTGTAATTTTCGCAGATTGGTGAGACTAAAATTGCAGAAACAACATCGTTTCAACCAAATTTGGGATTCTAGGATCTATCCCTCTTGAATCCGGAGAGGGATCTCTCCAATGAGTGCAAAGATGGATTTGTCTTTGAAGTTTCGGGAAATGATGTTAGGCTAGTTATGAAGGCCGAGGGTTTGTTTTGTTTTTGGATGGTTGAGCATGATTACTGTTCAAGGCAGAAAGATCTATATGCAAAACAGTTTCAAAGGTGAGAAGTTGCAAGCAAAAAGAATAAGCTTTGGCCAAAAGATAGATAATTGCAGGTTTTAGTCCATTGGGCTATGGAGTCATAATAGGGTTTAATTGGAACAACGAGATGCGAGAGTGGTCCATGGGGCAAGTCATCTATGTCTAAGGATCTCTTTGAAATTTTATTTATGGAATGAAGTGGTACAATAAGAAGGAGAAATAAACAGATGTAGAACAAAGAGCAGCCCAGGATCTGGTAAGTACTTTGAAACTAGCCAGCCTTTGAGCAGGCACTTAAGAAAAACATAGAAGCAAACTAGGATCTGGTAAGTACTTTGAAACTAGCCAGCCTTTGATACACTTCTAATAGAAAACATACAAAAACGAAGGGAAACTTGAAGGAAACCTTTGGAGTAGAAACTAGCGGGCCGGGCTCACCACAAATCCTCTCCTAGCTCTGCTTTACTTGGTTACTTTCAAGACAATCACAAGGATAACACAGAATGGCCTAAGATCTGGTAAGTACTTTGAAACTATCCAGCTTTTGACACATTCCAAGGGAAACATTCAGACAACCTTTGGGGATAAAACTAGGACCAGGGCACACCATATCTTCCATAGTTCATCTCTACTTAACTATTACTGAACGTAACATTCGAGAATAATATTCAGCTAAGGCAATAAGACGAGGGAACGCCAACATTCCTATGCTTAAACTGAATTAAATTATTACTAAATAACACAGTTGGAAGAAAACATTTAGATAAAGATTTTTCAGTCAGAGAAGGTTACTGATATACAATAGGTCCTAACCCTATTTAAGCTGTTCTTTACAGAAGAAAATGAAACAAAATGAAAACATAAAATAAATCACAAGTTACAATGAGAATAACATCACCGTCAACATAGACCAGGATCCCATAAATCAACTTGTATTGATGCTCCAAACCAGTTACAATCTTCAAGTACAACGCTTTAGTTTAACATTCATCTATAATCCCAGCCTAACCTATCTTTCACAAGAAGAGCTCCAAGAGCCAATGAACACTATTTACAACAGAAGTTTTAGCTCGAGTGTACTTCAAAGTTCTGCAACCAACAGTTTTTCATCTTCTACAGAAGTATAAATAGAAGGATGAGGCAGTGAGATCCGATAAAAGATCTCCAATTACAATTAATACAGATTTGATGGTTTCTGGCCTTTGGAGGGCTCAAAATAAGAAACTTACATAGGTGTCCTCTGTATTAAATGTTTTTACATGAAATTAAGCTCGGTGGGAGCTTTTGTTGACCTTTGAGGTTCTGCATGGTGTTGAGGTTACCCTGCAGATATATTTTGCATTAATTTTTCCTGCAGAAGTAACTCTTTGGCTGCGCTGAGGCAAATATTTTTCTTTTGATCAATAACTTCGGCTCCTGATTGAATACTTTGAGGAATAGGTGGCACTGTGGTAGCTGAGGAATTAATTTGCCCTAGATGTGGCGGTGGAGGCTTCCTGTTTGGTAAAACAATTTAGGTTTTATTCTCTAACTATGTTTTAAATCGGGGATTAGGCTTTTGATAACCGTCTTAGCCGTAATCCCCATAATACTATCTCTGATCCTCTGTTCTGATTCATTTTGGTCTTCGGCACTGATACTCTTTGACTGTGCCCGATTTTTGGTTTTCTTGCTGTTGTGCAGGGCTGTGCAGGGTTTATAAAGCATCAATGCTTAGAGAAAACACTGATGAAACATGAATTGACACCTGCGTAAGATTTTCTGTGATCAACCGAAGGAGGGAGGATCGTCACCCTCATCCTTCGAAATTCCTTTAGAAACAGCGAAAAACTGTTAAAACCCTGCAAAACACAAAAACGATTAGACAATCCTGCATATATAGGTTACGCTGCATCAGAAGGCGTGTGAAGAAGTGGGGCTGTTGGATGGCATCATCCAACGGTCGGGGTTAATTGGGGGGAATCATAGAACGGCGGAAAAAGATTAAATCTGAGCCGTCGATCGCACAGAGATCGACGGTCGGGGCGGAAGTGGAAAGTCAAACGGAGAGAATCTGGGGGATGAATTCTGGATCGTCGATCTGCAAATCAGATCGACGGTAGAGATGCCGTTGCCGCTGTACGATGGCTTGGTTATGGCGCATGCAACTTGGTTAGAAGTCGAGCAAACAAGGCGAGCGATCACCGTTGGATAGGCGGGCCCAAATCGGACGGCGGAGGTGAATATCGTTGCGCGCCCTGGTCCGAAGGATAAGACGCGATGGATGGTGGTTTTACAAAAAGTACAAGGGACGCGTGTCAAACAACGTATGGAATCGCTGGTGACTGGGGGAAAACCGCCCCTCGCCCAAAGGCGGTGCGATGAATACCGCGTGGTATTGGGCAAACGACTTATGGACTGTGGGGACCACCAGGAGAGGAACTCCGCACCGTCCGATCGGGGGAGCAGATCTATGGTGTAGATTTATTTAGATATTACCCCGGCGGAAAAATTAACAAAATAAAACAAAACCCGAATTATGTAAATAACAAAGGTTTTTGTGTTTTATCGGAGAAATATTTATTTAAAAAGGGATTAGCGCCTAACTGGCTAAACGCCTGGTTCTGGCGCCAGGGCGCATGGAGGAAAGGGCTTAGAGTTTTTTAGCCTGAGGGGGCTTAAGTCCAATGTACATGAAAAATGTGATTTTTGTGGTTTTCCAAGGATTTTCAAAGGTTTTGGTGGGTTCCGATAAGGTAAAGAAGGAGTCTTAAAACCTTATAAAGGGGATTTTGATGAAGTGCGAAGGGGGAAAAACATGGAAATGGGAGATTTTCATGAGGGAAGAGGAGAGGAAAAAGAAGCTAGTTTTGGAAGAAAAGGAAATGAAAAATGTGTTTGCAGCAGTACTTGGCCTTAGAAATCAGCAGGATTTTAGAGTCTTTTCAGGATGGAAACAACAGTATGGATTTGGACAGAGGCATGAGGCCTTCAAAAGTCTTCAAGAGCCAACAATTTTTAGTCATAGAAAATTGTTCTTTGAAGGCTCAAAACAGATTTAGCCACCTTTTGGTATAATCAAATTTTTATAGGTGGCTAACAGAAACCTTTGAAAAAAAAAGAAAAAAAAGAAAAAGGTTTTGGCCATCCAAGCAACTATTATAATATAAATGCTACTCACTTTGTTTAAATAAATTAAAAGGAATCCCAATAAGAGGAATGTGTACACTTAATTCAATTCTTGACATAAAATTTTGTATTGTATTTAAAAATATTATTATTAATAACAATATTTCAACATTCAATCTGGATATATATAGGTATAGAATATATGATGACATGCCATTATGTTAAGACACCCAGTGGTGAAAAGGACACCGATTCAAAACCACATGGTCATGAATCCAACCATGCCAAGGGCTACTGTGGCCCAAGATAGGTGTGATCCTTGGGTGATTTTGATGACTTAAATGCCCCTCGGTCGCGGCTACTCAACCCACATTAGTAGTCTCATCATTAGATGTTCTCTCATTTTTTTTTTTCAGGTATATTTTTAAGTTAATTTGATAAAATTTTTTACAAAGGTTCATTGGAATTAAAAGTTTAAGTTACATAGTGTACCTAATCTAAGTGTTCCAATATTTTTAAGACAACACACAAATAATCATTATAGATCCATCTTAACCACTGATTTGTTAGGAAACAACATATTTGATCCCTTTATGCACTTTCTAGATGCATGGTTAAGATGGATCTATATTGGTCTTATTCAAAACATTGAGCAAAGATGAATTGATGTTTATCCAAAAATTGTAAATACAATTGTCTACAAATAATTTTATCTAAAAGAATATCAAAAGTAACACGTTTTACAAGTCCTTCCAATGTGATTTTTTTTTCATGGAACTGAAAACCCTAATGAGAAGAGGTAATTGCTATTTTCTTTTGCCAAGGTATGATTTTCAAAATTATTTAAATGATCTTAAATATAAATATATTTTAATAATTTTACTTGAAATTTTCAAAAATAATAAATTTTTGTGACTTTAATTTTATTTAATATGCTTTATCAATATCTAATTTTATTAAAAAATTCCAAAATTCCAAAATTTATAAAATATATATTTAGTTTTTCAAAACTTTTTTTAATTATTTATTAATTAAAATATAATATATTTCAATGGAAAAATGTCTAATACAATTTAAATGTATTAAATTTATTTGAAAACTATAATGTTTTTATATACAAATTTTAAAAATAACAAAGTTTTAAAAGTAAAGGATTTTTTTTTTTTTTCGAAAATAATCACATTAAAAAATTTGTTGAAATATGGTGTTAAAAGTGAAATGTATTTCAATTTATCAAAATATTTCAAAGACAATTATATTCAACATGAAATAAGATTTCATAATCTTATTTCATATTTCAAGGGTGCATGAGTGGAATTTTATTCCAAAACATTTTAAATACAATTAGTAACTTTATTTAAAATATTAAAAGAATAGCGTTACTGCTTTTTTATTTTTTAAACAGTAGTATTAAAAGATATATGAAGCTGAAAGAAGAAAAACGAATCCAGGACAAAGCAACTCAAAGCTCCAGTTCACTGCATTGGCTTGGCCTCCAGCCAACTGTCCACCTCGTCCGGAGTTTCAAACCCTTGAACTATGAGAACAAATACACACATACATTAATCTCACATGCTAAATATAATTAACTGTGGTCTGTAACAAGATCAATTTCTTGAAAAAGGGAAAATATCAATTTCTTGAATTCTTAATACGGTCAACAAAAGAAGAATTAACTAGGCTTTGTAATGTCCCTAGTTGCTGAAGTAATTTTTAGATTTACTTTGATAATTGCTGTAATAATATATTAAACTAAAGACTTATTAAGTAGTTGTTAATGTTAAAAGTTTACAAATTGTTGACCATATGTTTTTAGCATCATACACAAGCCTACGGATGTGAGAAAATATTTTATACTCAAGACATTTGAGACAGTATTCTCTCTCTCTTCCTTTCGAAATGAAAAGGAGTGCCAAGAGGGTGTGGGTAACTTGAGACACAGGAGATATGAGAAGATTTTGATTTGGAAGGACCTATGAACATGAAGTTGTACATAAGGCATATATCAAGCTTAGTTCTTGAGTTGTTTTGCCAATGGAGCTATCAGGAAGCTTGAGACAAGAGCTGGTTGAGACTGGGTGGTCAAGAGGCAAAAAATTTCACTGTTCTTGGGTATGAAATCAGTTCAGGGGGAGCACCAGAATTGATCTAGTTCTCGCAGGTTGGGAGGTTCATCTGACTTTCTGCAACCTTGTGGAAAACCCTCAGACTTGAGTTTCACATAAGTTTTATAACTTTGATGATATGATGAAAGTGACTGTTTCTTATTTCTAATGAATGAACTTTTAAATGACTTGTGGGGGATCTGGGTGTAAATATTTATAATGTATAGATGTGGGTTACTTTCAGATTTTGGGAGTGTAACCTTATACATTTCGTAAGAATGCTGGAATGAAAACTGAGTACATACAAAACTATACAATAACTGAAGAGCAAAAACTAGAGTAACATTCTGAAAACAATCTATGCAAATCCCTTTGTGGAAAAGTTGTATGCTATTCTAGTAATAAACTTGCAAGTATCCTATCTTTACATTTTCTGTAATGAAGTTTATACTACTTTTCTAACAAGGAAGGATGGAGAAAGAATTATGTACGCTTATTGGGAGGGTCTCTTAAGAATATGCATACAATTTGTGGGGAATTCTCTAAATTAAAAATGTGGTCGAAACCTAGTAAGATTAAGTAATGTCAAACCCTTAAGGCACACATTCTCAAATATTCAAGTAAGAAAACGAGCATATGAGTTTAGTGTTGGTAAAATAGCTGTTTTTCTAAAACAAAGCTCTCTTTGAGGGTCAGGTTAGTCCTAGGGCTCGGCTAAAGCCTTGCGACCAGATCAGTCCCTTGCTCTCAGTGATTGGGAGAAAACAAACCAATTTATCATTCAACCTGAGAAACATAAATTCAATTATTCATATAAACAAAGAAAAATTCTTCATCATTACAACATAGTCGAAATTCATGCAATATCTTCCACACATGAAGTAAACTAAGTCCTGAGATTTTAATCAAGTACATTCTCAACTTTAATAAATCGAAATTCTAGTTCACACAGTGGCATTTCTATGGCAAGAGAAAATATAAAAGGTTTGATTTAATTCCCTACAAGAGAATAAATAGTTCAACTTAACAAAAAATAAAAACCTGCAAGCTTCCCTAGAAGGAAAGGCCATCAATAACATTGATAGGTACCGGGCCGTGATTGGAAAATAAAACTCAAAGTAAGAATGTTCAAGCTCGTTAATGAGCATTCACACCTGGAGTCTATCGTAAGTAGGAACGTGCCGCTGGAGCGTTAATCTGACTGCACAGGTCATGACAACTTGCGTGCACCAAAAATATGAATCTAATAAGTACCAAAACCAAACTGCCTGACAATACAAATTCCTTAAAAGAAACTGAAAACGCATCTACTTGGTATTTTACTCAGTAGAGAGGCTGGATGACATGGCATGAGAGTTGGACTTGCGAACATGGACTAGTTGTGAAATGAGCATGGGAGGTCTCTTACACCATTTCGAATGCAAAGGAAAAAAAAATAGTAAACATTTAAATCATATACAACACTTCTATGTAAGGGAAACCTATAAGGCATATGACAACAAACAAAAAAAACCCTTACCATCTAACCTAAAGCTGAATGGGTGTCTGCTCTGAATAAATGGGTTGCCCACGAGGCCACGAACAATAAGCATACACTGGTGTAGCGTTGGGGAGCATCTGTGAAGTTCAATCATCGAAAAACACAGAGAGTTGCAAAGCCGAGCCCAAAGGTAGCTCAGGATCATAATGAGGTTTTGGGAGAGTGGAGGGGGAGGCATTAGGGGAATTTTGAGGTCTAAAATGGGCCTTCTAAGGAAATTATAAAATAATAGTGGAAATAATAAAATAAGATTTGACTACATCATCAAATTTTAGAGGGAAAAAATAAAAAAACTACTATTTTCAACTCATATTTTGAGCTTATCTCCCTAAGGTTTTACTCAAATTTCGAGTGGGAATACTTGTTGGATGCAAAATTTAATTCCTCATCCAAGGAGTACCCATGTTTCATACTTTTGATGAAATTTTCTACATTAAAAATGAGAAATACATTAAAAACGTGATTGTAATCACATTTGTTCATGTGTTTCTCCTTTTCTTGTAGTAGGATCTATCAAAAGTATGGAACATGGGTACTCCTTAGATTAGGAATTAAATTTTGCATCCAATGGGTACTCCCGCTCGAAATTTGAGTAATCCCTTAGGGAGATAAGTTGAAAATTCAAGTTGAAAAAAGTAGTTTTTATTATTTTATTATTTTTTAATTTTTTTACTTTTTTACTCCAAAAATGGTGAATCACCCCCCATGGTTGGCATCATCATCTTGAATCCTATTGGTTCTTATAAATTTTATTTTGGTAGTACATTTTTCTTAGGAGCCTCATTATAGACCTGAAAATTCCTCTAATGCTAGTTACTCTCTAACGCCCTCCCTTCATCGTCCACCGTCCGATTGTCTCCAACATCTGATATACCATTACTACATACTCGATCCCAAAGCAACAATCCACCATTGATGTGTTTGCAAACCCAAGGTACCTCTGAGGTGTTGATCATCCTAAGATCCTGTGTCAAGAAGTCGCCATGTGGAGCAACTTCTGGAGGGTTGGAGCAACTTCTGGAGGGTTCAGGGAGTATGAGTTGGGAAACGTAACCATTTACAACCCATGGTTAAGGGCATGTTAAATATTCTAAATATCACAAGATTTATTACTAGTGATTTATCCAGTACCACAAACATATGACTATGGAAAAAGCCAAATTTTACACCAGTATAACAAGTGTCATTATTTCCAAATAACTGAGTTGCTTGTGAATCCAAGAATTAGGTTAATGTGAAATATCGAACAATGTGTATAAACGAAATGTAAACCATGTTTCATTATTATGGCAAAATCATGTTTAATAATGCTATGAATATGATGTTGAGTCACCATTTAGGTGTACCTTTTTTACTCTAGTCACATGTTTATCATAGAATTATCACTCGAATGTTTGATTATGTGGAAAAGTTATGGTAATAAAAGTTGATAATGTAAGGAGTTAATTTTTTTTTTTGTGGGTGTGTTTGGGGACATTACATGTGGTATAAGAGCTCAGGTTTCTTCACTGAAGGCCTTACTGGGTGAAGGAAAAAATGCGTTGTGTATTTACAAAGAGACAACACCATGAGAAGTAGAGGCGGAGCAACTTTTATGCCACTAAGAGGACCTGATGGAGAACCTAGGTCAATACCTGTTGATGGGACCAATCATGAATTATGGATTCAACTAGAAAATGAATCCCACAATAAAACTACAACCTTGATGGAGATATTACATCAACTTTGAGTTGAAATGGAAACTCTCCAGGCGGAAAATGAATGTTTGGTTCGAGAACAAGAAATATTATGAAAAGTTTGATAGATAAATACAATCATCAGAAATATAAACCCAAATACGATAACAGTAATTGAGCGGAATCTCACAAGAGGAGAGAGGAAAGTATGCCAAAAGGAAGCCAAACACAAGAGTTAGAAGGAAACTAGAACACTCAGGAAAAATAATTTGAAAATACTTCAGACAATGACGAGCACAAAAAAGCGAAGAGCCGAAAATTTGACGGTGAGTTCAAAAAAATTAAGCCTCCCAGTTATGATGGTGAAAGTGAGGAAACCACTGAATCTTGGTTGATAAATATGACCAAGTACTTCCAATTACATGAGTACGACAAAAATTTGAAAGCTTAGCTAGCCATTTACCAGCTACAGGGGAAAGCAACCCTGTGGTGGGAGAAGGTGAAAGTGGTGCATGGGGTTGATGAGAAGTCAATTACTTGGGATGCATCTAGAGGCATTTTAAAAATAAATACCTAACATAGTGGTTCTATAATGATAAGGCTAAAGAGTTTCATGATCTCAGGATATGCCAAATGACTATGGATTAATATGTGACCAAGTTTACCTCTTTGTTACGATATGTACCATACATCTGTGAGGAAAAATAAAAGTGCAGAGGTTTATCGGCAACCTACCAATGCATATGAAATAACGATTCGAGTTTGATAACCCTTGGAAGATAGATGCCATTGTAATAAAAGTATGAATATTCTATCGACAGATGCAAAATAAGGATACTAGCAAAGGCTGGACGATCAAGGAGGGACAAAGAAATGTGCAAAATAATAGAAACACTAAAACTGCGAATTCCAGGAATATGTTTAAGGGGCAGCAAGGGAAATTCAAGGAGAAGAATCAACATAATTGTTTTTTTGAGAATGAATCCACGATGGTGGAACAAATTACTAATTTTGAGGGTAATCGAGGACATAAACCACCCCTATGGTGTTGGGGCTGCAGGGAACCACATTACATTAAAAATTGTCCTCACCAAGGGAGGTTGGAACCTGTATCCAACATACAAGAGGCTTGAACAGTAGGTGAGGTGGAAAGAAACATACCCAAAATAAAATGCGTCCTTGGAGGACCGCCATGCAGACTACCAACCCAACATGATCAAAGTGGAAGGTAAGATATTCAAACAACCTGTTTCAATTTTGGTATATCCTGGTGCCAACCTAAGTTATATAAGTCCTAAAGTGGTAGGAGTCTGTCAATTAAAAAAGAGTAAATTTAAACATCCATGGCTAGCCCAACTAGCCACATTAGCCAAGGGATGGGTAATGGCTAAAACAAAGGGTCGTATTATTGAATTAGAAGATCACACCATTAAGGTGAATCTGAATGTCTTGTCCTTGGGATCCTATGATATTCTGATAGGAATAGACTGGTTGGAGGATCATTGGTCATTGGTGAATTGTAAAGAAAATACTGTTAGTTATTAAACGAGGTAGGCATTAGATGTGGAGTTCAAGGACTTAAAATCCCGGTGAAGTTAAGGCCAATTACTGCCTCTCAGTTGGGGAAATGTATGAAAAAGAGTTGTCAAATTTACGTTGTACAAGTGGTTTACACAAAGTCTAAAGAAGTAGCAGTTGTGTTGGTGAATATGCTAATAGTGAAAGAATTTTTGGATGTGTTTATGGAAGAGATAACAGGACTACCCCCAAAAATAGATATAGATTTTACCATTGAGTTAGTTCTAGTGGCTTCCTCGATGTCAAAAACAGGCTACAGAATGAGAATACACTGAATTGAAAATTAAGCTACAAGAATTACTAGATAAAAATTATATAAGTCCTAGTGTATCCCCCTAGGGAGCCTCGGTACTGTTTGTTAAGAAAAAGGATGGCACCTTCAGGTTTTGTATCGACTATCGACAAATAAATAAGTTGACAGTTGAAAATAAGTACCCACTTCCCAGAATCAATGATTTTTTTGATTAAGTTAAAGGTGCCACAATATTTTCGAAATTTGATCTAAGGTCAGGATGCCACCAAATTAGAATCAAGGAGGAAGATATATGTAAGGCCGCGTTCAAAACTCACTATGGAAATTATGAATTTGTAGTCTTGCCCTCTGGGATGACTAATGCCCCAACTACCTTCATGAGCCTAATGAATGGGATATTCCATCCATATCTTGACAAATTTTTACTAATCTTCATTGATGATATTTTAATTTATTACAAAAGTTTGGAGGAGAATTATGAGAAATTACAAATTTTATTGCAAACCTTAAGGGATCATAAACTGTATGCAAAATATAGCAAGTGCTAATTTTATAAGGAGAAAATACAGTACTTAGGGCATGTCATTACACAAGCGGGTATATTAGTAGACCTAGAGAAAATCAAAACAATTATGGAATGACCGATTCCCAAAAGTGTGGTGGATATCCGCTCTTTTCTGGGGTTGGTTGGATACTATCGCTAATTTATAAAATGGATTTCAAAAGTGGCCTATCCCTTAACATATTTGTAGAAAAAAGGAAAAATGTTTGAATGGTATAAACATTTATAGCTAAGTTTCGAACATTTAAGACATTTTTTAACCACAACACCTGTTCTAAGGATTGCATATCCAGATAAGGACTTCCTAGTTTGCACATATGTAGAGAGTTAGGGTGTTCTGATGTAGGAAGGCTAGGTAGTAGCATACGAGTTGGGAAAATTGAAGGATCGTGAACAACACTTCTCATCTTATGATTTGGAGCTTACTTCCATAGTGCATGCTTTAAAAGTTTGGCGACACTATTTATTGGGGAAGAAATTTATACTTATGACTGACCATAGTAGTTTAATTAATTTTTTCCATCAAATAAAATCTGATGGCTCATCAAACACGGTGGAAAACATTTATGAGTGAGTTTGCCTTTGACATTAAACATTTGAAGGGAAAAGAAAATTGAGTGGTTTATGCTCTAATAAGGAGAGTGAATTGTTTTTATGAAGTTTTGTATAGTAAAGTAAAATTTAACTTTTTAGACCAAATAAAAGAAGCTTCTTTGAAAGATCCTAAATATCACTTTTGTGGCAACAGGTAGTGTAAGCATAATTAGTAATGAAATGCTGTAATAAATTGGCTTTTCCTTGTAGTTTATGAGGTTGGAAAAAAATAGGATGAGGAGGCAGGTTAATGATAACCTCAACGTTTGAAGCATTAACACGATCATGTATTGTGAGATAATGAAGCCTAGCAATTTCCCAGATCATACAAAAAAAAAAAATTGTGTGGATGAAGGTAGATTTCACAATAACGACATCGAAGAAATACTTCTTGAAGGTGGGAAGTATGATCCTCACAAAGAAGAGAACGGGTGGTAAGGTCATCAAGAAAAATTCAACGATTTGTTTGATATCGTGAAACACATAGGACAGGGCCCGTTGCAAAGTAGCACCATCATTTTTTAGACCAAGGGAAGTTTATGATATGAAAATGTTCACCATGGGAAAATAAAAGTAGTCTTGTGCTAGTCTTCAAGTTTGATCTCAAAATGGTTATAGATGGAAAAACCATCCATAAATGAAAAGATAGAATTTACAACACACACATTAAGAATCTGGTAAATAAAAGGTGTGGGATAATTATCCTTCAAAAAGGAAAAATTAAAGTCATGGTAATCAACACAAACTATAATGATCCATTTCTTCTTATCAACTGGAACATGATTGGAAACCCAATCATTCAAGGGTATAAGATAGATGAAACTGACATCTAAGAGATTTTGAACTTCAGGCTTAATAGCAGCTACCTTATGAGGGATTACCTGTTGGAGTTTCTTACAAACAGGCTTGGCTCTAGAATAAGTCTTAATTTCATGTTGGACAATGCGAGGATCGATGCTAGGAATTCCATCATGGGACCAAGAAAAAACATCATGGAATTATTAGAAAGGGGCAGTATAAATTTCAATCTCATGAGGAGTACAATTTTCCCCAATAAAAATATTTTCCACGAGACTTAGCTTTGCAGAAATATTAACATGAATGTTAGCTGAGATATTGGCAAAGTTTCCATCATAAGAGATAGTAAAAATCCAATTATGAGTCATGGAAACATCAAAATTTCGAGAGGAAACTAGGGTTTGACTAGATACATCCAAATATCTACCTGGGGAAGAAAAGAAGACGTATAATGAAGATATATCTAGGGATGATTAGAAACCAACATGAATTCTCAAATAGCTCCATCTAATTGAAGGAGGAAGTCAAGGAAGACACAAGACAAAGGATAATCAACAACCTAAAAAGGAATAGGGCAATCATCAAGCCGTGTAGAAATGGTGTCACCTGACTCATAAAACGTATATGTAGAAAGTTGAATGGTTTGATAAGAAAGTCCTGCTAGACTTAAAGACATATGCTCACCATAGCGACCAATTTCATATTCAGATGACACCACCCAAGGGTCATAATGATTTTGGGGTCCACAGGTGCGAGAATATATCATATGGATGCGAGCAATAGTAGAAGTAGAAGTGGTGCTAGGCGGGGGTAATTTAGGAAATACCCCAATAAGATATGAGATTTTAAATAGCCCCATACCAATACACTGATACCAACCATGGTTGTCTCCCACAAGTGGGACTGAGTTCTCTGTAGTGGAAACTTGGGTTGATGGCACACAATAATGAAGTTTATATATTGCAACACTCTTTCCTTCATGAGGAAAGAAAATGACACAAAATACAGATGTGACAACTATGGTCATTGCATAAAACTAGCCATGACCAAGGAGCAAGTTATAATCTAAAGTGGCGTCGATGAATTGAACATTTAAATAAATAATTTTACCACCTAGCTCAATGGTAACTTGGGAAGAACCCCCTTAGGTGAAAAATGATGTCTGTCAAATTCCTGTAGAATGGTATTATACTTAGCGAGTGCAGGATATAAAATAATTTTTTAGCATGATTCTTACATCACACAGGTAAAAGAGCCTTCATCCACCAAAGTGCGATGAATATTATTCTTGTAAAATATACACATGGTAATTTGAAAGGTGATCTAGTGGGAAAGTCGAATGATAACCTTGCAACATTAAAGGTGATAAGGTTTGATTCTGTAGGGTCCACTTCACTGATCGTAGAATACACGACCTTGCATTGTTGAGGACAACTTTGCATAACCTCTAAGGAAAACACGACACAAGAAGCTTGGGCTAGATCTTCAACAATACTATAGTGTTGTGTAGCCTAGGCAGATGTATTGTGTTATCTTACAAATGGAACCCTTACATGGGAAAAAAGTAGGTTCCACAGGCTTATATAACATGAGAGGTCCAATGGAAGGAGGTGGAGTGGGTGAGTCCTTAGGGGAAGAACTTGATTAAGGAACATCATAGGATTTGGCTCACGTAGTCACATTTACTTACTTTTGGCACATAAGGACAAATGAACCATTTGAAAGATTAAAATATGACCCATCATTTCCTCCTTGCGGAGGTGGAGGAGGCTAGAAAACTATTCGATGTTGAGGTTGTTTAGGGAATGGATGAGTTAACAAAATAGGTTGTTGGGTACCAGGTGATGGAGCTAAAAGCATATGGACTTCATAAATTTGACAACACTCGTGAGTTAAGTGTCCACTTTGAAAAATCCTACAAGGTAACATAATCTTATGACAATTCTTACGTTCTACATCCATGATTGGTGGGGTTCGATTAAGTCTCATAAGTAGTTTGAGTCTTTTGTTTATACTTTTTGTTATTTTTACCACTAGGTTGCGGATTGTTCATCAGTGTTGTGGAATTCACCATAAGAACATCGATGGATAGCTGAGAAGGAGGAGATTTTGTAGATCCAGACACACTTGTTGGGGCTTGCGATGTAATAATCAATTTCCCAAGCTGGACAACAATTTGGCTCATGGAATCAGAAACATATCCACTCACACCATTAGCGTGTGGGCCATGAATGAGTTATAGGTGAGTCAATGGAAGATCATGGAGCATTCAAGAGTACTTCATAAAGCGTGCCTCATTGGTAATATATCAACTCTAGTTGCTGGGTAGCTAAGTTTGCTTGTTCCACAGTAAAAACTTTAAACATAGATACATATTTTTCAATTTGAGGTTGTAACGATTAGATGAACCACTTGCATAATATCTCATCAAGAATTTTGGTTCTAACCGAGCTCTTGGGACGTCACCACTCATGGATATGGTATAAAATAAAGGTGGCATAGTCTTGTTTAAAGTTAGAAAAAAGGTCGAAATCGATGTCATAACCCATGGGTCACTCGAAGTGGGTCAAAAAAGTTTTGGCCAAGCATGTGAAATGACTGTAATATGTGGTGTCCAATTAAATGTACCATCTGACAACATCTCCAGATAATGTACATTGCAACAAGTGTAATTATATGTATTCATCCACTAAGGAATTTGATGAATACCACAAATAATAAGTAGTAACATGGGTGGATGGATTCTCTCTAAGTTTCCCTTCAAACATTAGGATATCAAACGGTAACTTTGTAGGCATAGATGGCCACCAAGGATCATGTCGGATGGGTTTGTTGCTCAAATTTGATAAATGTAGTAAATCAAGAGAAGATAAGAATGGATTATGGAGCTGACTAAATGGGTGATAGGTAGGAGAGCTACCTGAACAACTATGAGGTCCCCTTGTATAGGGATTGCGATGTAAAGGTTGTTGACTCTTGTATGGGTCCATCCCAAACAGTTATAAGAAAGCACAGTGAATGGTGAAAGGAGCTCCCCTAGGTAAATTCCCCTGCAGAGAGAACACCAGAGGAATGTCCATTACTGGTTAGCACCCAGTGGGGAAATGAAGGAATAATTGTAGCAGCACCAACTCTAAGGAGGTTAAATCGTGGGAAGTGATGGTCTTAGCTGTGAGGGCTTTCCCATGCAAACTAGTCACTCCTGGTGAAAGATACTAAGAGGTTGAGTACCTCCCAAATAATGAACTATACTGTGTTTGTGTCATTTGAAGCAATTTCTCAAATGCCACCCTGAGAAATATGCGTACGCCTCCCAGTTACATTTCGGGAAGGACTATGCCTATATCCGAGACAATAACCGTAGGAGAGATTTGGTTCAACTCAATCTATGGTCAGGTTGTACGTGGAAGCTCCTGACTTGGTTGAATTTTCCATATGTTAGTAAGATATCTTTTCCTATTGTATTTTACGAGTACATGTTCTTGTTATGATGTGGCTTTGATGGTTTTTCTATCAGTGTTATTATTATGGTTATATGTTGGTTATAAGCATGGTTTCATGATATATTTTTGTCATGGATCTCATCATATTTTGATTGGTAAATGAATGTTTATTGAATGCATGACCTAATAGATGTTATTTAAGCTATTTTGAGATGGAATTAGACCTTCTTGATGATTCTAAGATAAGTATCAAACCCCCTATGTTTAGATATGCATTCATGACCTGTAGATTAAATGTTCTCAATGTTTTTGACGAAATTTGCATCATGGTTAGGCCTTTTTAGGTCAATTTATTGTCTAAGTTTTGAATTAAAGGCTTTGCACTCGTGGTATTTATTATTATGGAAAGTCTCATCAAGTTCTGGAAAGTGGTCCAGAGACTAGCCCTGAAAAATTGGCTCAGATCTCGCGGTCGCAAGCACAAATCTGGATAAAAAGACTGCAGTCACTCCCTTGCAGGGTTATGCATGGGACTCAAGAGTTGCAGTAAAAATTAGGTAGTGTTGTTCCAGCATCTGGGAGTCCAGGTCAATGAAAAAATAAGTTTAACTCAAGTTTTTGGGAACTTGGAAGGGTGGTTTATCTCTTGAGGGTCTTGTAGCACCTGAGGGAAGTCAGTAAGGTTATGGTGTGTCGATTCCACTTCCTTAATTGCACCTAGGAGGTTGAGTCATATCATAGTAACTTCTCGTCACATATTTAACCTGGTGGACCGACGAAATTCGATAAGTGTGGGAGGAGGTGGTTACACCTAGTGACCATTTGGGCTTGGTCACTTGAAAGGTCACATGATTGGCCTGAAGGCTCATAGAGAAAAATTTACAAATCTGGTCATGGTCTCAGTCATATGAACTTACACCTAAGCTTGAAATTTATTTTCCCCAAGGATCAAGGTGGCTGTTAAAGTTAAGCATGGAAAATAAGGCCATGGCTCCATGGCACGGTCCCATCGAGCCATCCCCAAAGGATCACATTGGAAGGTTTATGGAAATGAGAGTAAGATTTAGCCTTGGAAATGGATCATCACATTCCAGATTATTTCAACAATGGACCACATAAAATTTTATATATATGCCAGCGCTCAAATTAGACAATGGAACATTGATTGAATATATTTCTCTCAAGTTCAGTATGTTTCATTGTTGATTTTTCTCAAGGAAAGTTTTATTTCGTAAAAATTATAGACGTGGTTTTATGAGACAATGGTAGAAATTTTTTTTATGAAGTTGTGATGCATATGGTCTACCAAGTTGTGACTCAAAGTCCTACTATCAAAGTCAATAAATTCGAAGCAAAGGTGACTTGTTTTTTGACGTGAGATAGATATTTTTTATCAAATTGTGGCCCGAAGGCCTATGAATACAATTAGCAAATTCAAAGCAATGATGACTTGATTTTTTGACACAATGGAAGAGGCAAGATGTATTGAGTCATGAGCCATAGGCCTATGACCACATTCAAAGCAATGGTGACTTGGTTATCTAAGACATTAGTAGACGTAAGACATATATTATTTATAAAATTGTGGCTCGAACATGTGTGACCATAGTTAGTGAAGTTGAATCAATAGTGACTTATATAGTGGACAAATTCATGTCCTAAAAGCTTGTGGCCGTAGTAAGCCAAGTCAGTGAAAATCGAAGATGTCGAGACATGGTTTGAAACAACGATGACTATAATACTGACACAATATCGGGACAATGTTAAGCCGAATATGTGGCCTTCTTGGAAAAAACCATAAACCAAAGGCCATAACTATAGTGCATAATTTGGGCTAAAATGTTGTGCCACTAGGCTGAGAATCAATACAAATATTTTCTACGTGATAGTGAAGAGACAAGCCAAGATTATGAAGTGTCAAGCACCATATCAATATTTGATTTTGTGGTCAAATGTCGAGAGGTATTATTTTGGAAGCTTGCGACGAAGTACAATGAAAGATATACGAGCTAAGTTCAATCGAGTTATAAAAATGGAGGCTTAACATGCTAATGGAATTGACTTGATCATTGACATATTACTTTAGTGGTTTGAATCGCCATAATAATCCTTTTGGAAACCTATGACAAGTCAATGAGTTAGGGAAACTATTAAAGGAACAAATATTGTGAGGTAGTGGTCAAGTTCGATCTATCAAATATTGTAGTTGGTTGGTTAGAGGATCAATCCTCATCAACATATTCTTTTGTTTTATATGGAGGTAATTTTTATTAACATATAATGTGAACACTCTGTCGATATATTTATTGCTAGTCATACTCCTCTACAAATATTTTCATAGGTTGGTTATGAAGATTGATTTGTATTGTGGAGTTCTTGGGTTTGAGACATGATCGAGTCATTTTGAAAGACGTTTATTGACACGCTTAGTATATTAATTTTGATGATCGTTTAGTATTTTCTAATGACCATAGATGCCTATTATGTAGAATGTTCCTAGAATATCTTCAATTTTGCAAGAAGCATGCAAGTCAATATTTCAAGACTTCGGGAATGCCCTTGGATGAGTAGATTGTTGAACATGTTGGAGTCAAAGTTTGATTAACTATGTTTGTAAATAAGATATGGTTCTAGTTTAAAAATGAGATGATATACATGTCCACACAAAAGTTAAAGAAGGAGGTTGGAGTCTCAATTAGGTTAGAGACTTGAGCATATTCGATCCTGTTCATCATCAAGGTTGGAGAATTAATTAGGTGGGATATTAGAGCAATTTGGAGCCCAATCATCATCAAAGTTGGTGCCTCAATAATGCTATAATATAAAATGAATAGCTAGTTACATTATTTCAAGGTTTGTTCCTCAACTAGGTTGTATCCAACTACAAGTGGTAGCTTGAATGTATTGGGGGTGGTTTCCTCTAACAAGTCATGGCCTGTAAATCTATGTAAAGAGTTGAAGATAAAGGAGAATAATATTGGTGGTTTTCTCCCGTATGGGTTTCCACCTAAAAGGATTTTGTCTCTTTGTGATCTAATGAATTTTTGATGTGTTGATGGTAGCTTTATCATTCATTATTATAATTGATGATATAATGTTCATTAGTCATTATATGATTGTTTGATTATAAAATATTGTGAAATATTAAAATTCATCTCACATTGATTCACCCCCTCACCTAGTGTGACATATAACAAACTCTTAGAGTAGTATCATGTTTTCTTATATTGGTTGTAGAAGAGAAGAATGACAACTCAAGTCATTCTCAATGGAAGTTACTTATCATTTTAATTCCTTCAAGTATGGGTTTCTCTGATGAAAAACCAATTAATACAAAATATGATCTATGTATTTACATAAATTTAATTCAATTTAACATTTATTTAGAATTAGAAAACCTATCATAAATCAATTTTCATAATAGTAGTGGGGACAACAATTACTGACTACCATCTACAAATGCAAGCTAACTAATCATTGTTATTAAATGAAAATTACACTATCTAGAATTACTCATTCGTGGTTTGTAAGGAGGCAGGCTTTCACTCATAACAAGTTCCTTTAGTTCTTGTATCATTACATACTTCCTTACATCCAAGGAAGATGAGCTCTTTGCCAAACAGATTTGCATTAGAGGAATTTTGAGGTCTAAAATGGGCCTCCTAAGGAAATCATAAAACAATAGTGGAAATAATAAAATCAGATTTGATTACATCATCAAATTTTAGAGGGAAAAAACAAAAAACTACTTTTTCAACTCGTATTTTCAACTTATCTCCCAAGGGTTTTACTCAAATTTCGAGTGGGAGTACTTGTTGGATGAAAATTTTAATTCTTCATCCAAGGAGTACCCATGTTATATACTTTTGATGGACCCTGCTACAAAAAAAATGAGAAATACATGAAAAAACGTGATTGCAATCATGTTTTTCATGTATTTCTCATTTTTTGTGTAGCAGGGTCCATCAAAAGTATATAACATGGGTACTCCTTGGATGAGGAATTAAATTTTGCATTCAACGAGCACTTTCGCTTGAAATTTGACTAAAAAAATTGGGAGATAAGTTGAAAATACAAGTTGAAATAATAGTTTTATTATTTTATTATTTTTTAATCTTCTTACCATTTTACTTAAAAAATGGTGAATCATCCCCCATGGTTGACATTATCATCTTGAATCCTATTGGTTCTTATAAAGTTTATTTTTGTTGTACATTTTTCTTAGGAGGCCCATTTTAGACCTCAAATTTCTTGTAATGATTTTAGCACATATTTTTTTTATATATATTTATGCCATAAGGAATTCTGTCTAGGAATAACTCCCCCAGCTGCCACTCTGTACCATTTTTCACCCTCAGATCCATTGGTAGAATAATGAACAAAGGTATGACGTCAGATATATAAAAAAACAGTTACAAAAAAATAAGTAAACATAAACATGAAAACATACTAAACATTTACAAATAAATTCTTAATAGTTGTTATTTTTTTAACTTACGACATAACATGAAATTTGATTAAATAATATTGATTATTCATAATTGCCATTTTTTAATATTTCTCTTAACTTTTTTGACATCACAAAGATTATCCTATTCAATTATATATTAAATACCATGCGAGACATTTAATATTAGACCATCCTTAGCTGAACTTTAGTTTGGAAATGTGAAATTAGTAATTAGTAATAATTAATACTACTCCTCCACCCAAATAGCCGCCTTTGTCGCTGACGAGGAAGTAAAACTGTTGAAGCCCAGTGGTGGAGGGTTGAAGTGGGACATGTTGAATTGTTGGGAATGTTGGTATTACATAGGGTTATGTAGCCTTCTAGGTTTGTTTCATTATTTCATCTATTGGTTGCTCGCTACTTTTTGCAGTAAATTTTTTGCTCTTTTCTCTGAGGATGGGAGATTATGTTCCATCATGATTGGCGATTTATGGACAACATATTTCCTGCTTCTTCTGGAAAATTTATTACTCTTTGTTGTGCGAGGTAAGTCATTTGTATATTACTTGATTAATTGTAGCTTTAGAAAGAAAAAAAATGGAATTTTGTAAACCTTGAGACTTGTAGCACCACAATATCCTTATTTCTTCCCATTTACTATTTACAATAAACTATTTGAGTTAATATTTCTAAACTACTCAAACGAGTTTCAGAAAGGTTGAGGAACGAGGAAATTTTACTTTAGTCTCTTAAGCTGGCGGAATATAAACCACTTTATATGCACTGATGTGGTCGACTTCTTTGATATTCATCATGACCAGTTTATAGCTATATTGGGATTTTTCATTAATGATTCTTGTTTAATCAATACATTACATGACAATGAACCATATTAGAAAAGAAAAAAAATCACTTGCCATTTTTCTTTTCTCATTTTTCATTCAATGCTTATAATTCTAGGTGTATCCATTTTTCTTTTTTCGAACTGTGAACTCTGTGAATATCGATTCACAAAAGTTTTGTTACTTATAAGAATTGGCATCAATTTTTCCACCACTTGGATTTCTTTAATTTTACCTTTCAACTTTTTAATAATACTTGTTAGTTTCTTTCTCTGTAGATGAATCCACTTCCCTCTCCAATATCTATTCCTTCTTGTAGCCACTAGTTTTCAAATTTCTAAATAGAAATATTTATCCTTACAGAGTTTACAACCAGAATTCAATTGTGCCTAGCTGCCTCCAATAGTATCTCTATCCATTGGTTTAAAACCAATAAGCCATTGATCAAACTTCTTGGAGAACGTGCTAAATAATATTTTTGCCTTATCAATTTTCATTCTCTCTCTCGACCATGTGAAATTCATAACTATTGACCAATCAACCTTCATAATCCAATTTATTAAATGAATGGTTGAAGATATCATTTTATCTCATTATAATAAAAATTGGCACAGTTTAATTTTTCTGAGTTTTGGTTATTTTTAAGTAGCTTTAGTATTCATTATATTCATCTGCAAAATTGGTATGATTTAAATGTTCTTAGATTTTTCAAAATTGAGGGATGAAGTAGGGCGTTCCAAATGGCTGGGTCTTTTGGTTATTAGTTATGGTTATGTAGCCTTCTAGGTTTGTTTCCTTATTTCAATTGTTGGTTATTTCCTACTTGTTGCAGTAAATTATTGCGATGATATATGAGGATTATCAATTATTTTTTGTCATGATTGGCGATTTCAGGCTAGCATATTTCCTATTTCTTCCCACAAGTTTCTTTCTCTTTGTTGTGTGAGGTAAGTCCTCTTTCTGTTACTTGATTAATTATAACTTCAGTGAAACAAAATGGCATTTTGTAAACCTTGTGACTTGCAATGACACAATATCCTTATTTCAAAATCACTTGTTTTTATTTTCTCATTTTTCATTCAACACTTATATACTTATAGGTGTATCCATTTTTATTTTCAAACTACAAACTCCCTTAATAATGATTCATGAAAGTTTTATTATTTATGGTAATTGGCATCAATTCTTCCACCAATTGGCTTTCTTTAATTTCCCCTTTCAACATTTTGATAATCCTTGTCGGTTTCCTTCACTATAGTTGTACCCACTTCCCTCTCTGGTATATGTTGCTACTTGTTACCACCATATTTCATATTTCTAAACATAAAATTTATCCTTACATCCATACTTCAATTGTGTCCAATTTCCTCCCATAGTATCTCTATCCATTAGGTTAAAAGCAATAATCCATTGTTTAAACTTCTTAGAGAACATGCTATATCATATCTATGCCTTATCAATTTTCATTCTTACTCTCACTAGACCATGTGGCATTCATAAATATTTTCCATTCAACCTTCATAATCCAATTTATTAAAGAATAGTTGAAGATATCATTTTGTCTCGTTATAATAAAATTGACACATATTACTTTTTCTAAGTTTTGATTATTTTTAAGTGGTTTTGGTATTCGTTAGTTTCACAAATTTGATCTGCAAAATTGGCATGATTTAAATGTTCTCAGATTTTTCAAAGCACCTTTGTAAGGTGCATTGATGCATGTTTGTTTCCCAAGGTATATTGGAAATGTCAGACGGATAAGTCGTGGTTGGTGTAAAACCTTCTTCTTGAATGACGCATTCTGCCCTACGTCTTTTTTGAGAAACATTTGGAGCAACATTTTCAGCCTCTTTATCAATAAATAAAATTTTGTATATTAAAAAAACACATGTAAACAAATTTGTACAAATTGAATGAAAATATTATTCAAATTGATGACCACCTAGATATAGTTGACTAGCATCTTGCCCACCCTAAGACTGTCAAGAACCATAATGACCCCGCTAAGAACCAGAACGACCACCGATTGGTTGAGAACCAACACGACCATCCGTTGATCGGCCTCTAGGGGAATACATATCACCACCTTTATGCAATTCACCAACACTTATTGATGGCCCTTCAAGGGAATGTGTCACACCACCAACCTCACGAGATGAGAGGGAAGCTTCATAAAAAAATATGAATTTATAATCAATTAAAAAATGCATTCATACATATAAATACATGTACATATTCATTGATTCAATTGTGTAAACCATACCCCGATTGCGTGAACCATGGGCATGCTCCATTGATGGAGTAGACATCCTTTTCCTCCTACCTCCTAAAAAATAAAAAAATGGAACTTATTAACAACTAATTTAACTCACAAAATTGATAAAAAATCAATTCATATGTACACACATGTATCTATATGTATGGAGATTTAAGATTATATTTAAATACTATGAGCATCCCTCGATCCCTGATCCTCCTCTCTCGTAGAGATATGGGATTCTGTTGATCTTCATTGTTCATCCTCCATGATATATATATCTACAGTGGAAATTTACAATTATTTTTTTAAATTACTATTTAAAATAATTTCAAAAATAAATTTCAAAAAATTAATGTAATTTGGTGTACATAAATTATGTAAAACACAACTTTCAAAGCACTAATTGATGTGTGAAACTCAATTTAAGCAAAAATTTTATAAAAATGTTAAGTTCACCAAATTGCACTTTACATGGTGGGAGCACCCTTGGTATATAATTGAAAACTTGGTGGGATCACACTTGGTATAAAATTGAAAAAAACACATGGTCATTAAAAAAGAAGCGTGAAACTCCATTTAAACAAAAAATTGTTGAAGTCCTCACATTTTAATTTTATAAAAATGTGAAGTTCACCGCTTGTTGCAAATGTGAAGTTCACCAAGTTGCGCTTTACATGGTGTGGTGGGAGCACACTTGGTATATAATTGAAAAAAACACATGGTCATTAAAAAAGATGTATTTATAAGTAAAAAACACACGCATATCCAAGATATGTTACAATTTCTATCAATAAATTTTGAAGGAAAGCGTCTCAACACTAATTCATCTTTTAGAGATGAATCTTGAATTTTTGAAGAAGAGCGTCTCAAAACTAATTCACCTTTGAGAGATGAATCTTGCATTGGAATTGCCTCGTATAATTCTAATTAATATATTAATTCATATTTGATAGATGAATCCTGAATTGGCATTGCCCCACGCAATAGATCAACATACATCTTATTAACATTTGTACAATGTACTATACTAAAAAATTGAAATTGGCTAACAATATTGTTTGCTTTTCCATGCAGTTGTTTTAGCCTCTCCTTCTTAACTTGGTACACACCTTTCATCTGGTTGCACACAAGTTTGGAATTGGTGAAAACTACAATTCCATTTGATCCATATTCCCTAGTTGTTCCCAAGCCTTCTATCAATGCAATATAATATGCCTCGTTGTTTGTTGTTCTTCCTGGTATATTCATTTTCCTTTGGATGACCTTGCTAGTCGCAATATTGCAAAGAACATATGTAATCACTACTTTCCCTGGATTGGGATAGCAAGAAACATATATGCATAATGTCTATTTTTCAACCATATTTAGTGAGTTTTTTTTATCCCTGGAAAAACAAATTCAATAAAATATATTAAATTAACATTTATTGCAAATGCATGGGTAAAATGACACATGTGGATGAGATAAATGACATGTGCATGGTTTATCTTAAAGTTTGACTTAAAGTTTATGGTAGAATTCACATCTAGAAATGAGATGCGTTAAATATTGCATTGCTTAGAGTTTAAGGGAGATTTATGACACATATACATGGTTCATGCATGGTTTTCCTTAAAATTTATGGCAGAAATTACATCTAGAAATGACATGCCTTAAGAAAGGATGAGATCTAGAGGCTACCTAGCCCTTTACATGCTTTAATAAAGGATGAGATTCAAAGGCTACCTGACCCTTTACAGAATCCTTTAGAACTTGTAGAAGTTAAGACTAAAAAAAAAAACTAAAATCCTATGGAAGTTCAGCCACTTTAGGTTCAGCTTTTAGGCCTTAAAGTTTTCCTTGATTTAACGGGGGAAAGCCTTGATTTTGGGGGATCCTATCCTATGGAAGTTCAACTACTTTAGGTTCAGTTTTTAGGCCTTAAATTTTTCCTTGAATTAAAGGGAGGAAGCCATGAGTTTGGGGGATCCTATCCTATGGAAGTTCAACTGCTTTAGGTTCGCTTTTTAGGCCTTAAAATTTTCTTGAATTAATGGGGGAAAGCCTTGAGAAATGACACATGCTTTAAAGTTTTCCTAAGGGTTTATGGGAGAACTGACACGTACACGGTTTGCCTTAAAGTGGTAGTGGTTTATGGATATTAAAATGAAGAACTTATATTTAGATCTGTTCCAGAGATTGACTGTAGGGGCATTTACTAGATATATCACCTTTAAGAAAATATGAGATCCAGAGGCTACCTGACCCTTTACAGACTTTGCCTTTATAACTTGTAGAAGTTAACACTCAACAGACAGACTAAAATCCTATGGAAGTACAAACTAACTAAAATTCTATGGAAGTTCAACCACTTTAGGTTCAATTTTTAGGCCTTAAAGTTTGCCTTGAATTAATGGGAGAAAGCCTTGAGTTTGGGGGATCTAGAAATGACATGTCTTAAAGTTTTCCTTGCCTAGAGTTTAAGATAGAAATGACATGTACATAGTTTGGCTTGAAGTTGGCATTATAGTATATGGGAGAAATGACATTGTTTTATAGTTTTTGGGAGAAATGACATAGAAATGACAAAAAATTGACATAGAAATGACAAAAAAATAACATAGAAATGACATATGTCAAAAGTTACACCTTTATGAGTTTGTGGGAGAAATGACATGTACAGGGTTTTCCTTAGAATTTAGTTTTATGTTTAGTTTGCCTTGAAGATTATGGGATAAATCAAATCTAAAAACCTTTATTTTGACATCTATAAATAGGCTAAGAACATTAAGAAAAAAATTTCAACTTACAAATTAGTTATGTCCTTAATAAGAAGTATGATTTAGCACTTATCAAATTGTTTAATAATTAATAATAATGTCATTTTTGGCTTGTACTATCATTCATCCTTGATATGTACAAGAATTTTACAACTTCAACATCAACCTACACTATCATCATATCATTGTAGCCATGTCAATCTAGATTATTTATATCCATTACATCATAAAACACTCCACTTTTAACATTTTACAAGAATAAAGCGACATGGAAGGTATAAATTTAGGTACATTAATAAAATACAACCATGTCAATCTAAATTATTAAGATCCATTACATCATAAAACACTCCACTTTTAACATTTTACATTTTACTACATTTGAGTTTGGGGGATCCTATCCTATGGAAGTTCATCTACTTTCAGTTTTTGGGCCTTAAAGTTTGCCTTGAATTAATGAGAGAAAGCCTTGAGAAATGAAACATGCTTTAAGGTTAATGGGAAAAAGCCAATGACACATGCTTTAAATTTTGCCTTAAGAGTTTATGGGAGAAATGACACATGTACATGATTTTCCTTAAAGTGGTTGTGGTTTATGGATATTAAAATGAAGAAATTCTATTTAGATCTGTTCTAGAGATTGACTGTAGGGACATTTATTGGATATGTCACATTTCAGAAAAGATGAGATCCAGAGGCTACTTGACCCTTTACAAACTCTTCCTTTATAACTTGTAGAAGTTAACACTCAACAGACAGAATAAAATCCTATGGAAGTTCAACCTCTTTAGGTTCAATTTTTAGGCCTTAAAGTTTGCCTTTAATTAATGGGAAAAAGCCTTTAGTTTGTGGGAGAAATGGGATGTGCATGGTTTTCCTTAAAGTTTATGGGAGAAATCACATATATAAATGACATGCACCTTAAAGTTTTCCTTGCCTAGAGTTTAGGAGAGAAATAACATGTACATGGTTTGCCTTAAAGTTTTCCTTACAATATATATGGGAGAATGACATTGCCTTATATTTTATGGGAGAAATGACATAGAAATGACATAAAAATGACACATGCCTTAAAGTTTGCCTAAACCTTTATGGGAGAAATGACACATGTACAAAGTTTTCCTTAAAGTGACAGTGGTTTTCAATTACTTAAACAACTAGTGGTAGTTGTTGATTAAGTTATGTCAAAAGTCACACCTTGATGAGTTTATGGGAGAAATGACATGTACTTGGTTTGCAAAATTATTTTATGCACTTACTAAAACAACTAGTGGTAGTTGTTGATGAAGTTATGTCAAAATTTGGTAGTGGTTGATTAAGTTATGTCAAAAGTCACACCTTGATGAGTTTGTTGGAGAAATGACATGTACATTGGTTTGCAAAATTATTTTATGCACTTACTAAAACAAATAGTGGTAGTTGTTAATGAAGTTATGTCAAAAGTCACACCTTGATGATTTTGTGGGAGAAATGACATGTACATGGTTTGCAAAATTATTTTATGCACTTACTAAAACAGCTAGTGGTAGTGGTTGATGAAGTTATGTCAAAATTCACACCTTTATGATTTTTTGGGAGAAATGACATGTACAAGGGTGCTTCTAAACTCAAGCTCTCTTTTTTTGGATTTGTTATCTACTTCTGCAACCCACTTGTGATTTCTAACAAACTGGATAACCTGGAAAAACACTATAGAGGAAAGAAAATCCACAGATTATATAATTTTTTTATGAAATGTATGTGGTTGTGAAGGAATAAATAAGTGTTTCAATCTCTGTTTTTGAGGTTATTTGAATTGCCTATGTGATTCAAATATTAGCCTCTGTTTTTTATTTGTCTTTAAAAAAATGCTTCAGTAAAAAGTAGATGATGTTCTGTAGAGTAACCTTATACAATTCTTTAATGTGAATATAGTAAATTTCAACACTAAGGGGATCCAACTGGTTGGATAGGACTGACTCAGTTTTATACCCAAGTTGATTGTAACTAACTAGGTGTAGAAAGGTCCAAGAAATGTGGATCAAGTGTAACTGCTTTGGAGTAGACTTGAGTGATCAAACTTGACCAAATCAATCCCATTTTAGGGAGAATGGTTATGGTGTTAATTGTATAAATATAATCAAGCTATGATGATGAGATATTATGTGAATAACTTGTTCTTGTGATGTGTAATGTCACAAGGGTGCTTCTAAACTGCATCTCTCTTTGTTTGGATCTTTTATCTACTTCTACAACCCACTTGTGATGTCTACAAACTGGATAACCTGGTAAAACAGTATAGAGGAAAGAAAATCCACAGATTGTATAATTTGTTAATGAAATGTACCTGGTTGTGAAGGAATAAATAAGTGTTTCAATCTCTGTTTTTGAGGTTCTTTGAATTGCCTATGCAATTCAAATATTAGCCTCTGTTTGTTATTTGTCTTTAAAAAAATATGCTTCAGTAAAAAGTAGATGATGTTCTATAGAGTAACCTTATACAATGCTTTAATGTAAAGATAGTAATTTATCTACAAAACAATGGAATTGAAGACTATGCTTATATATGAGAGTTATGAAATATTTATCTTCCCTACCTGAAATGCTATTATCTTCATTTCCCTGTATATTTCACTGTACTGAAAGAATTGATTTTCTGAATGGCATGGTTTTCAAGATGTGGATTTGTTTGTTGGTTTTACTTGGTATTCTCGGAGGGATAGACATTTCGAATCAATTCTGAAGGTTGTTTTATTTGAATTCAATCATGTCATTTTGAAACAAAGAAAACTTAAGCTGCAATGTTTTGTAAAATTTCTTCAAGCAACAAAAAAATTGAAAAATCACAATTGTAAAAATATGCAACCAAGTGGGAAATGAAATAAGGACATGCCTGGAGATGATCGATCATGAACATAAAAATATGAAGGTAAGAAAATTTCAAAATCCGAGAGCAAAACAATATTTGATTTTCAACTCATCCATGACTTTGGTTCTCCAAGAGATGAAAATTTCTTAAATCTAGGTATAAAGGTATCCCACATTCATGTTCAGAAAAATCTTGAAGGTCATTGTCAAAAGTTTGAAGACAATTTAAGAAAACATGTATACAAGCAACCTTAAGGAACACTAACATGTTTTAACATAGCAGGGTGCTGTACCAACCTGGAAATTTGGAGACAAGGCCGCAATGAGAAGACAAGCAGGAGATCAACGAGGACATTGTGGAGGACACATGTTACAAATTACCTACAAAAAAAAAACACAGCAATAAAATTAAAACAACATAACACCAATAAAAAAATTTCACAAAGAAAATAAACAACAGAAAACCAAAAAAATTTCTCACCTCCTTGCCCCTTCGCAACACCAAGACTCTGCAACAACAAACATCAAACACATCATACAACAAACACAACAACCTCAGCAAATGCACGCGGCATACAACAAACACAACAACCTGAACAAACGCAACAGACAGAGTTACGACAACGCTAATAAGCCCGAAACCCATCCACGTTTCCGAGCTGGTGTATTTATAAACTAAAGTTTGGCTAGATTAGTTTAAAATTTTGGCCGAACTATTAGTCCGGCTGAACTAATAGTTCGACCGAACTTCTATTGACGGTTTTCCCATCTCCGGCCAAAAATTTGTTTGCCCATGCCATCAGTACGTTGTCAATGTAAACGACAGAATGAGTTTCGCCCCGGAACTAATTTCGAAAGTTCGTGAACTTTGAAACAATTTGGCCAGAAATTTTATAAATGTTCGGGTGACTGTTGGGAAAATGATTTTTAAAAATTTGGAATTCTCACAAAAATGTAATCCACCTTTATGGGTTTACCCTA